>CM034624.1:22051201-22225498 GCA_020080225.1 Gynochthodes officinalis
CATCAGTTTCCATTCTAATATTTGGTCTGTTCAAAGGAAAAAGGAAAGACAGTCCATGCAAAAGCATAGGTGGATTGCGCTCTTTGGTTTAGGATCTACACAAGGAAAAGCACATGTTATCCATTAATTATTTTGTTGGCATCCCATAAATGTCCAGGTCTTGATTTTTCTATTTTTGAGAGACTAATAACAAAGAAAGCAGGAATGACAGTCCCAACAGAAAGTGTAGGCAGATTACATTCCCATTGGATTAGGATCTACAATAGAAAAAGCACTTGCCATTCGTTGGTTATTATTAGCGTTCCCAGAAATGTCCAGGTCATTTGAAATTGATTCTTAGTGGATTTTTCTATTTTTCTAAACTCAATAAGCACAAAGAAAATAGTTGGAAACCTCAAGGAAAGAATTCTTTGTTCAAGAACAATTTTGACTCATCAAAAGATAACATTACCTTACCACCTTTACACTCACTTCACAGTGAAAATATTCTCTTTCTATATGCATGCATAAAGCCACTACGAAATTTTATATGCATAAAGTAACAGAACATGATATATCTACTGTACTTATTGTGGTGAAGATACCACGTACTATGAAAGTTTGTAAATCTTGGCATCACAACTTTCATGCTCTCCGATAAATATATAATATGTATTCCAGCATCCATATTGTTGCTTGTAAGTATATTTTTCTTGCTGGAATTTTATATCAAGAAATCAAAAAGCATTTCGCAGCATCCACAATTCTAACACATGTACATGTGGACATGGATAACCTTTTAATCCAAGAAAGTCCAAATGTAAATAATGACATAAAAAAGTATATCCTTCTCCCAACACCACCACCCAACCCCAAACAAGAAAAATTATCAGTCATCCTAGCTTCCCTCTTTCTGGCAAAATAAGCAGAGGCATAAAGTTCTAAAATCAATATCGTACATAAACTGCAATAAGTTACTAGCACCAAAAATTTTTCTTTAACTTGTGACATTTTTTCCTTATAATAATAGAAGATTCTTGCATAATGACAAGCAATTCCCATTTCCAGTTACTTCACATTCTTTCTAACTTACATGGGATTTAAATGTCTTGAAGAAGCTGACAACTGATTAAGCAGTTTCTGAAAAAGAATAACTTGTATACTCATATATTTTCAGAAGAATGTTGAAAAAAATATATTTTAATATATGCTCATAACATTTCAGATATCAGGTTAGGTTAGCTCATAAGTACTCATCATAGAGATCATCAAGGAAACCAATATATTTTTTAGTGGCCAATGAAACATAAACATTCTTACCTTTAAAGAGCAGAATGACATGCAAAGATTGTCTAGTCTTCGGAAAATATAAATTCCTTCGTAGCTCCAGCTATAATGCTTGGCGGCACACCACATGCTGGCAGCCCAAAATCACATATATCCTCTGGTCCACAGCCAACTTGATTGGCAAGAAGCTGCGGGGATTAAAAAGGAATTATGAATTGAAACATATAGGCTAACTTGCAGTTCTAAACTTTCCTCTGAGACGAGTTTGAAAATTTTGGAAGCAAAGGAAAGAGAAAAAAAGGTCCAAAAGAAATGCAAGATGTAGCAGTAAGAGCCTTTGCCATGTGACTGAGGTTACGAGTTCAAGTCACGGGAAAGCCTCTTAAAAAACATAAGGTAAGGCTGCTTACATTAGGCTTTAAAGATCCAATCTTTCCCCGAAGCCTGCATGTGCAGGTGCTTCACTGCACTGGGCTGACCTTTTAAAAGAAATGCATGACGTGCTTACCTGCAAAAGTACAGAGTGATGCCTTCCACTGGATTTCTTTGTGTCAGTTGGGATTTCAACAGCATCAGACCCATTCTCAGCTGCATCTTTACAAAGTTCTGCCTGTAGTAATAATGCTAATCAGATGAAGAGTTAATTATAAACCAGGAGGAGACATACTTTCATTGTTCGACATGGTATTCTGCAGGCCATATGTCCTCATATTCTAGCATAACATCTAGATAAAAGCGCATACAACTCCACAAAGTCAAAAAGGCAATAACTACTTATTTTCAAAAGCTCCACAAAATTAAAATGCAATTACTATCCATTTTCAAAAGAGAAGCATTTTAGTTAGAGAATGGATATCCTTGTCTTCTGACATTTTCATTGCGATTTTGTCAATTCTGTTAGCCCTAGTGCTTTCTGGACAACAATGCCTGATAAAACAGACATTCTTCAAAGAAATGAAAATGAGTAGTTGTCACCAGAGATGGGGCAGACAATGCTTTGTGGAGGCTTCACTTTTCCTCCTCCACCACATTCTCTTCCTATGTAAAGATACTTAGTTTCTATGTACAATTTATTGATTGAGTTGAGCCTGGAGGAAAATGAGTATCAACACAAACTGCTTCAGAACTCACTACCCAACCCAATCCCAAGATAAGATTTTTAAGTACAAAGATCAAGACCAACACAAAGTCTTGATCCAAGTAACAAGGCAAGCACAGGATCTAGAAATTTCTGCTGACTTCAATGTTAGGAAATACTTTGTGAAGTTACATGTACTTTGGCTTTACTAGTTAAAATAGAAAGAATCTGACAAACAAAAGGGCATTCCAACACAAACAGGCAATTTGAGCACTAAGACTAAGGATTTGAGTAATTTTGAATTAAAATAAATGCAGTCCTCATCATACATAAAGTATAAATCATCTGGATGATGAACAACACACAGCATGTATGAAATCTATACCTTGATTGCTGTAGCCAAAACTGGAATAAGTTGACTCTGTATGTTCACCTTGAATCCATCATTACTAACACCTCTGCCCATTAAAAACAAAATGATAAGAGTACATATTCCTGCAATGTACCAAACTGCTGTTTTCAGAATCAACAGAGAATATCCTACAACTATCTATTGGCATGTACTACCATAAATACCTGTCCAAGTGAATTGCTAGGGTTGGAATCCTCATTATTGGCTCCTCAATTCTAATGAGGCAATGTAAGAAATCATCTTCACCATCTCTGATTATCAACCTCCCAGCAATGGTTAAATCACGGTCAAACCATGTGTGCCACAAACCACTTCCATATGTTTGGACACCAACTTCCAAATACCCACCTTTGGAAACCTAAAAGCCACCACAATTCAAGATTTTAATATGACTGTGCTTCAGAAGAATATAAATATCGATATAGAAAAGGCAATAATTTACCTTTGAAGAAGGCTTTAATTTCAGACATGGACTATCTGTATGAGCACCAACAATGCTAAATCCATTTCCAGCAACATATCTACATAAATCCACCCAAAGTATATTTAGAACCACATATATCCACTATCAGTTATCATACCCAACACCAAGTACATTCACACAAAATCTAAAACAGTAAGAATCAAGCAGACAAAGGACCCTTCAACACCTGCGTAGTATTTAACATCATAAACCTGAGAGGTAAGTATATAAATGCCATAGATAATTTTTCAGTTACCAACAAGTGACTGGAATAAAATGCAATCTAATTATTACTAACTAATTAATTAACTAATATTAATTAATTAATTAATTAATTCATATTAGTTATTATAATTAATACTAATTAATTAATATTAATACTAATTAAGTAATTATTATTAATTATTAACTTATTATTATTAAGTAATAATAAATTAACTAATTAAGATTAATTTAATTAATCATTCATTTACTTAATATTGTAATTTAATATTATAATTAATATTAATTAATCTCGCTTACTAATATTAATTATTACAATTAATATTAATTAATTACTTAGGATTAATTTAATTAATAATATTTTTATTAATAATTAATTAATTTAATATTATAATAACTAATTAACTAATAATAACTAATTAATTAATACTAATTATTACAATTAATTTATAATCATTTCTATTCCCAATTCAAACCAACCACCATTATTAGTAATCATTCCCATTCCCAACACAAACTAAGCAGCAGAATTATAATAATTAATCCCACTATCATTCTCAACTATTATCATTTCCATTACCTTTCCCATTCCTCCTTTCAACCGGCAGCCCGTGAGTTCAAAAAAAAAATTAATTAAGGATGTAGAGTAAAATAAGCCTAGGCTTTATTGCTAGGCTATCTCTTTCACTGACTACCAATTTAATAACTATGTCCATTTTGGCATTGGTTCACTAAAGCTAAACACCTTGATCAGGCATTCTGTCAAATATACATACCATAAGAAATCTAATATTTGGAAGAAAATAATTTAACTCTCATAAAATGGATCATAAAAGAAAAAAACGGAGCAATACTGCTTGTATAAAAATTAGAAACTTCAAAGGTATGTCTTTCTATTTAGCAGCCACCACAAATATGCACAATACATTCTTCCCCTCATTGAGTCTTGAGACACACAAGGTACAGAAAATGGAACTTACGGAACTTAGAAAAACTCCTTTTTTTTCTTTTCCGGGAGCAAGAATTTTATCTGGTCGTTAAACTGAATGACAAATTCAAGATCAAACAGAACCATAATTACAAAAACACATTCATTTACATTCCCAAACAGAAGAATATAAGGTAACTTACTTGGTATTCTTTTTCGAAGTGAACAAATAATTCCAATACCAAAAGCAACAATATCAAAGAACAAGCGAGTACTGTACTTAATAAAGAAGAATATCATACTTTTGCCAATAGCAAAAGCAACAATTGTAGAATAGTTCCTAGTGAAGAAATACTTCTTCCCAGCTTCTAATTTCCAATCCTCCCTCTCCAGTATTTGCTGATACCCTGCACCCTTCAATCTCTTCTTCACCTCGTCTGGTAAAAATAATAGTAACAATAATAAAATAAAACCATCAACACCAAATCACCGCAACAAAGGAAAAGAAGAAAAAAAAAAAAAGACACCACAAACTTCGACTTAAAATCCAATCTTCAGACTCAGAGAATTTGGAAAAACCTCAAATTTGTTTTAGGCTTTTTGAGTTTTTGTGTTTTTTTCCTCAGATAAGAGAGCAGGTGTGATGTACCAACGGCATGAAAGGCGGTTGGAGAAGCATTCAAGAAATCAACTAAATCTGCGGCCACTGAGCTTGCCATACAGTCTTCTTTCGGAGTGTTCTATGACAGAAAAATGTTGTTAAGGTACTTTCTTGGCTACGGGAAACAGAATATTATGCTGCGTGCGTTTTATAGTTGTTTTTGATTTTTACATTAGCGTTTTAATATTAATAATCAAAATTATCCCTAGACGAACTAGATTCTTAGGCTATGTTTGGATTTTATTGTATTTGAAAATTTTGTGTTGGAATGTGTGAAAATTTCGATTATAATTTTTTGTAAGAAAAAAATATGAAAAAGTAAAACGGAAGGAATTTTTTTTTGAATAATGTAAGAAGAATTTTGAAGGAATTTATATTTTAAAATAAAAGGTTGTTTGGATGTTTTATTTTTGTAATTAAAAATTAATTTTTACAAATAAAAATGTAAATCGAACAAAGCCTTATATTTCTAAATCTATATTCTTACGTATTTAGCCTAGCCTATATGTTACTCTCTTCATCCCAAAAATTTTACTTTAATTTAAATAAAAAAATTATTAGTTATAAATACAAGAGATAATATATTAAAATATCCTCGAACTTAGCTACGACCTTTTAATTGTAACAACATGACACCGAACTTTAAAATGTGTAATAATAATGTCCTCCGATCGAGAAAAGATGAAAAAGCCCTCCGATATAAACATATAGTTTAAAATTCTAAAATAAATTTTTAAAAAGGCAAAAAATAAAATTTAGAGACAAAAATGACCAAAAAATTGAGGTTAAAAAAAGTATTCATAAAAATATTGAGGTTAAAAACAAAGTATCATATAATAATTTTTGTATTTTTGCATTAAAATTTTTAACAAAATTTTACATAATTTTATTAAATTTTTCTTTTAAAAGTTAATAAAAATTTAAACTATATCAATTTTTTGTCATTTTTGCTTTTAGGAGGGCTTTTTCATCTTTTTCAAAGAAGGACATTATTGTTACACGCTTTAAAGTTCAGATATCGTGTTACAATTGAAAGGTTGGGTCAAAACGACATTTAACACCTAAATTCGTGACATTTTAATATATTATCCCTAAATACAATACACTTAATGTACCAACTAAATATATAATTTTATATTTTTATTCTTACTTTTTAATTTTGAGTATATATTATTATTATTATTAAGGATATTTTAAAATTTTAATTTGAAAGGAGATTTTTTCTAGGACAAAAAAGATTTTGAAAATAATTTTTTTTAGGGACGAAGAAGTAGAAAAAATGTAGAAATCCTTTATTTCAATTATTATATACCAACTGTGTCTATTAATAAAATGAGCTAGTTTATCAAAATTAGAATTTATATATTTTATGTTAAAAATTAATATTTATTAATAAAATTATGTATAGAAAGTGATACAATTTGTATATCTATCATCCTCTCATTAATGCTTTTTTAAATCCAGGTTCTTATATATTTTGCCTATCCAACCTATAAAATAAAAAAAAAAGTGAAACTCGCACTGCGATCTACAAGCCCATAGTAATTGTTATTGATGAAAACTAAATTTGCAACCCAACTCAAATCCGATAAGATGGTTCTGACATGAGATTCTTCATCTTCCTGATCAGTGGACGTTCTTGCAAAATAGATCTCGAAATGGTTCTCGGAGGTAAATTTTTCGATGCCTAAATTAGAACTTAGTTAGAGTATAATCTTTTTTCAGTTGTCAGAGAGTGTTCCCATACCTAGTCGTTTTCAAGGCTTATATACCTCTTCTCTCTATTTACGAGATTTGTTATCACGTTTCAACACGCTGCTTTCACAAATAATAAATAATTGCTCGCCGTTGTATTTCTCCCGTGATTGTAGCATGTTGTTACGCACTTATGGATAAGCATGACCTCACTAAGTTCCCACTCGCACTCGGGACTCCGAGGTCCAAAGATAACTTGATGTGATTTTAGTGAGTTTTTATTCTCAACTTTTAGACTCGAGTTCAACGCCTAGCTAGAGGACATGTCGTTGAAGTTTAGGCTCTGGCCTTTATGTGTTGCTAAGCCCCGACCTTTGGCCCTCGCATGTCGTTGATGTCCGACTTTGATTCATCCCATCTTTGGCCCTTGCATGTCATCGAGGTCCGACCTTTGATTCTTAGACGAGACAAAGGTCTAGCATTTGGTTTAAGATGGGTAAAATTGGGTCCCATACACATCATAAGCCCTAGACATTGGCGTGGCAATGACAAGCTAAGGTCTTGTCAATCTTAGGTCGTTTGGGGTTTTAGGAATAGAAAAAGGTGTAACGATGTGAATCACCATATTTATCGCCTATTAAGACTTATCATAAGTTGTATAATCAGATAGCACTCATCTTTTAAGGTTACGACACTTAATGTCGTAGGCCCTAGAAGATTTGGTTGAGATGCGACTAAGCTTTAGTGTTTCGCATAAAAAGTTGTTGCTTTTGCCTCTAGGTCTTTCATTTTGTGTCACGCTTTGCCTTTATCTATTCGCAAGCTTTGCGCTTGTATTCAAGAAGGAGTTTTCTTTCTCAATGAGTATCCGCTAAGTAAGGCGATTCTACCCAGTGAGATTTTTACCCTGTCCACAAAGAAATTTCGAGAAAAATTAAGTATGTTTTGTACTCAATCTTTGTCTTCTGGATCTTCTAGATATAAGAAAAAACTATGTCCTCGGTCAACGAGGAGGTTAGTTTTTCGAGCTTGTCCACCAAGGGAAGTTTTCTAATTATGATATGGGAGTCTAGTAGAGAAGAGTGACTAGAAAGAAACGGGTTTTTGTTTTGTTTAGTTTTGAGGAAGAGGATAGTGAGTCATAGAGTAAGCTAGTGTCATTTGGGGCAAGAAGTTCATCCTCTGAGGAAATGGAGGAGTTGGTTGTTCGGCCGATAGTAGTGTACCCCAAAGAGTTCATGCTCGCTGAGACCCTTTCAACGGTTTTTAGGAAGCCGATGTTAGGGAGTTGAGAAAGAGGTTTCATATTTCTTAGAAATATGGGGCTAGTTTTACAAGTCCCGACAAGAAGGCATGTCATCCCCTCAGAGGGTATTTAGCGCCATAAGGAACACTTAAAAGCAGGTATAAGGTTCCTCGTATGTCACTTGTCATTGACATTTTAGATTATTATGGAATAGTTTTAGCCCAACTGCTCCCCAATTCGGCAAGAACCATAATCAGGTTCAAGGTGTTGTCCCAAGAGGGAAAGCTAAGGAGTTCTATAGATTTATTTAGGTATTTTTATTGTATAAAGAAGTCAACAAACTTGATAGGATATTTTGCATTTTTCCTGAGGTCGAGAAGTAAGGCTGTGAAGCTTTCAGCCCATCATGAATGGAAGAGGAGATTTTTCTTTGTAAAATTTGAGGTTTGCGAGCTAAACACGAAGTGGTTGTACGGGGATGTGAATGATGCATATCCAAATCTGAAAAATCAGAACCTCTTGGCCATGCTTATATAGAGCTCCGAGAAGAAAGGATTGGCGCTACAACAAGAAATGATGCATATCCAAATCTGAAAAATATGATTTTCTCACACAGTGCACTAAAATCTAAAAAGCCATATAGAAATTCATCAAAGGAATAAGTAAACAAAGGTGTCATGCAAAGTTGTTAAGACTCTTCTTAATTGCTAGTTTAGGATCAAATCTCGTAACTAACATGCATGTCTTTAATTTATTAGTTAAATTTTAACCCTTTATATAATCTATTTGGGTCCCTATTGCCTCATAAAGTACATAAAAATAGATTAAACGTTACTAATTACCAAAAAGGATAAAAAGAACAAAAATAATGGATTGTCATGCTACAACTTGACGTGCTCTATTACACAATCTAGTAATTTGAGATTTTCAATCAATTTTATCACATTCCAATATATTTTTACCTAAATTATCTATACCAAATTACACAATCTTTTTCATTTGGTTCAAATCTTTCAACAAAACAAATACACTTCAAAATCACTCATAAAAAGTCACTAATTCAATCAAAATTATAATCATTCTAGTTATTATTCAAATTAAACTACTTCAACTCAAAGGAAAGTAAGCACTCAAACTTAAATTAATGGAATGCATACTAAAGTTTATTACTCATTTGGATTGCCTCCTAAGAAGCTATTGGTTTAACATTGCTCGCTTGACTTGGTTCTTGTTCATCCATCTTCATTTAGGATCTCCAAGGGATAGAAGAGTCTCACCCCTTTCAAATGGACATTGTGTTTCTCCTTAAAAACATTCGAGCCTTTGATCATTTACGACGAAGTTTCAAACTCCCTTAGTTCAATAGCTCTATATGGAATATCTTACTCACCATGAATAGTCTTAACCATTTGTATTTGAGATTGCCTCAAAATAATTTCTATCTTTAAATTATAAAACAAAACCCACCAACTCGGATCAAATTTCTTGAAAACAAAATGCTTAATATGCTGTGTTTTTTCGTTCTCATAATAAAGTCTTACACTTTTATACACATTCAACCAGCATTCATCAAGGTCATTCAATTAAAGAATTCTTTTCTTTCCTACTAGACTCAAATTGAAGTTAGCTTCATGATAGTCTAATATGCATGATACTCTCCTTCCTATTTATATTTCTTTAATTTTCTTTATATTTTTTTAATTTTTATTATACCAATTCTTTATATTTTTATTTCCTTAATTTTTATACATTTGTTTTAATTTTCATTATTTATTAGTGTTGACACTAATTGTAATAGTACTAATACATAAACTCTTTATAAACTGTAAAAATATTATTACAAAAGTAATATTTTTTTTGTTTAAATATTGTTATATATTACCAAAGTTGTTAAACTCTAGTTTTTACGTAAAATCGGTAGAGGTCCACAAAATCGATCGTAAAATCGTAAGAGTTTACAAATTATGAAAAATAATATAATAAATATATTATATATAATATATGTTTAATTTATAAATTATAAACCTGTTCAAACTTATAAAAATACACAAATTTCAAAAAAATATTATCAATCACACATAAAAATTAATAATAATCATAATTCATTAACAACCATGCATAACAAATCATAAGTCCTTAATCATCGAATTTTAAGCTAATGGCAATGAAGAGGATCCGGTGAAAGTGAGTGAGGAGGAAGTTGATGATGCTTTGGTGAGGGATGAGAACAGAAAATACCCGGAGAAAATGAGGCAATGAAGGAAGGAATAGGATAGGTTAAGGAGAATGAGAAGAGATTTCGCCAAGAGGCGGAGATGGAAAGTTGCGGACGGATGAAGGCAGAGCTGAGGCAGAGAAATTAAAGAAGACGGAAAAGCCCCAAGTAAAATGGAATTCAAAAGTTCACTCAAACGCTGCTTGTTTTATGCTTTTAAAACAGCATCGTTGGCGATTTTATGATTCTAAGTGTCAAACTCCGAGTTTACCCGATTTTTCCTATTTTAGTTTTTACCTATAAACCGAATCTGACATCGGTTTTGGATCGTAAAATCGTGAAAAACGCATTAGTAAAATCGAGAGTTTACCCGATTTTACCTATTTTAGTTTTTACCTATAAACCGACCTGACACTTGGTTTTGGATCGTAAAATCGTAAAACGTACTTCAGTAAAATCGAGAGTTTAATAACATTGTATATTACAATTGACAAAATTAATAAATCTCAAATTATATTTTGATTAAAAGACCAAAAGAGTTGTCTCTATCATTAATATAAAATAAAAGGAATAATATAATAGATATACATGCCAAATAAATTATATTTAAAATATAATTATAATTCACTACTATATTAACTTTCCTATAGATATTTTTATTCTATCCAAATATAGATAAGTATTTAGAATTCTCAAAATTAAATTTCTAAGATTCAAAATTTCTTAGAAAATTATTTATTTTCCTCATAATTAAATTATAAAAATTATTTTTTCATCTAACTTTACTTTCCCGCCAACAAAACGATCCCATTGATTTTCTTTTCTCGCTTTGTTTAAATATAAGGACAAACATGACGGACATGATAAACGAATATATGCAATACTTATGAAATTTCATTCATTTTATTCAAACGAATACTTTTAATGGAAAGTCATTCTCTCCTTCAACCGAAAGGAAGAACAAAAGGGAATTTGATTCTCTTGTATTTCACACCCTACTTAATTCTCTTGTATTTCATTATAGTTTTGTCCCGGGGTAGTCTCACAATATAGCTACGAGTGTGATTATGTCCATCGGATGAACGACTTCATGAGTGAATGTCACTAAAGGCATACCGAGGTTTTAATGTCAAGTCGATCCCTAACTTATGAGAACAATCAATATATAGGACATCGATCAAGTACCATTATCAACATAAACTCTGTACCTTTTCATTTGCGACTATGGTTTTGATGACCAAAGTGACGTTATGCAGCTAATGGTGGGAACCACATCTTCCTCGTAAAAGAGATAACTTTTGAAGATTTAAAGTGTTTGTGGACCGTTCTTGAGGAGGAATTCTTTTAACATTAGCTTTGATCGCGATCGTGGATCGACTTTTCTGGTAACCACTAAATATGGCGTGGATGCCACCAATAACATTGCGATTGTCATTAAAGCAGGTTGGGACGCCATTGTGGAGGGTTGTTCGTACTACCGATATGGTTGATTCATGAAAGAGTCTCATCTTTGATGATAGTCTGCTTAATGGGAAGGTAGACTCGCCCGCCTTGTCTTCCATTTCGCCTCTTGAGTGGAAGTCACCTCATCGCTTGCAGATCGAGATTGGGCTTCTTAATGCCATATCTAGATGTATTGACCAACATCCCATTACGGATATAATTTTTATCTCTTTTTGAGGTCTTTGTTGCTCAGATCATGTCCATGGTCATTGTGAAAAGCATACCAAATATGACAGGTCTTTTATGAGATACTGCAATTAATCTGGACTGAGGTATGAGGAGATCTCTATGTATAGATAGGATCTCAAAATGACTTTTGGTTAGCGTGAGACTTTTTCTTGAATTCGAGGTTCCAAGTGATCCCGATTGTAACTTAGCCTGTCAAGGCATTCTTCCGAGGGTTATTCTCTTTGGCATCTTTTGAGGTTTTTTCTTCTTTTTTTTTTCATTTTCTCACTTTTTTTCGTTGGCTTCTTCTCCTTTGTATAATTTTCCACCATTTGCCATAGTGATTGAGTATCATTTGGGGTGTCCCACACTAATTTCGTAGAATGGTCTAGGATTCAAACCATTCATGAAAGTAGAGATTACCAACTAACTGCTCGGTCACCTACTTAAAGACTTTCATCATTAAACCTTTCCATGTATGACTTGAGGGATCATCATTCCCTTGTTTGAGATTCATCGATCTGCAACTATTTTATGGAACTTCTTCCTCCGAAAGAAGCGGGTATAGAAAGCTACTCCAATTGTTTTAATGACAGACGCTATTACGTGGTAGGCTATTGATCCACACTCGCGCTTTCCACTCGGATAAATGAGGAATGATTTACACATCACCTCCATCGGCATTTTTGAAATTCATTGTGTATTTAAACAAAAAAAAAGTTTAGGGATCGAGTCCTCTCATAGGATGGAATTCCATCATGCAATTTAAATCCTATCGCATTGAGTGCTGCATTATATCAGCGTGAAAGGTGATGGGGCATCCTCTTCATCATTAGAACCCAGCAGACCGTGGATATCATAGCCACCCTGCTGTTGACCGAAGGGAAAGCATTATGTAGTGCACGCTGGGTCGCTTCACCTAACTTTACAATACCATTTGCATAATTATTGTCAAGATAGGAGGCTAAACTTCATTTCCATCATCATTTCTCCTCCGCGACCATGCTCCCGGTTATTATGTCTTGGTTCAAATTTCTGATGGATATGGATTATGTCTAACTCTACGAAATTCTTCAAATTGCGCATGGTGTTGGTCCATAAAAGCCCTCTCATCCGCCTTTGTATTGTTTTTTTGTGCCGAAAGTTATCTCGATTTGAAGCAATGCATCGTGAACGATTGCTTTCATGGGTGAAGGGGCATTTCAATTATTTGAGGATTTCTCCTAAACGCAATGAATAGTTTTTGCAGTCCCGAACAACTACAGGCATTCTTCCTCGCCTAGTTCTCCGCTGCCCTCCATTCTCTAAATCTAGTATCCACCATATTAGTATTGGTCGAATGACAAAGTAGATTGCGAATACTTCTTCGTAAATTAAAATTTCTCACAAATGGTGCCACTTGATGAAGGCTAAATCCGCAACCGACTCGCATCCGATAAGATGGTTCCGACTTGAGATTCTTCATCTTCTTGATCGCTGGATGTTCCTACAAAACAAATCCCCGAGTAGTTCTCCGTGAGTCAATTCTCCAATACCTAAGTCGAACTTAGTAATATAATCTTTTTCAGCTTGTCGAGAGTGTACCCATACTTGGTCGCTTTCATTGTTTATATACCTTTTCCTCTATTTGTGGGATTCGTTATCACGTTTCAACACATTGGCTACAATCAGAATTGCAAATTGCACACCATTGTATTTCTTTGTGATTGTAGCATGTTGTTACGCACTTATGGATAACCATGACTCACTAAGTTCCCACCTCGTGCCTTGGGACTCCGAGATCCCATACACTTGGTGTGATTTCAAGTGAGTTTCTATTCTTAACTTTTAAACTCGTGGTTCAAGGTCTAACTAGAGGACATGCTATTGAAGTTTAGGCTCTTGGCCTTTACATGTCTTGAGGCTCGACCTTTGGCTCTTGCGTGTCATTGAGGTCCGACCTTTGATTCTCATATGAGACTAAAGGTCTAGCCTTTGGTTCAATCAAATAACTTATTATTATAGGTCCTTTGAACTATTAATTTGTTGAAATTTTAAGTATAACTTGTTATTTCAATGTAAATTAGAAGATGAAATGATGTAATAACCCTTTTAGTTCCTAATAATAACCAAAATATATACAACGACGCGTAATGTTGGTGTCTATATATATGTGAATTAAAATTTTTTTCACTAGATAAAGAGAAACCATTTATTCCTTGAAATCAAAATGGAAAATATGACTTTTGGGATTAAAAAAATGTGATTTTCTGTTAGTTGTGCACTAAAATCTAAAAAGCCATATAGAAATTCATCAAAGGAATAAGTAAACGAAGGTGTCATGCAAAGTTGTTAAGACTCTTCTTAATTGCTAGTTTAGGATCAAATCTCGTAACTAACATAAAAATCTAAAAAGTCCCACGCATGTCTTTAATTTATTAGTTAAATTTTAACCCTTTATATAATCTATTTGGGTCCCTATTGCCTCATAAAGTACATAAAAATAGATTAAACGTTACTAATTACCAAAAAGGATAAAAGAACAAAAATAGTGGATTTGTCATGCTACAACTTGACGTGCTCTATTACACAATCTAGTGCTTTGAGATTTTCAATCAATTTTATCACATTCCAATATATTTTTACATAAATTCTCTACACCAAAATTCTGCATTTGTTGTTTCAGATTCATTGGCAATGATGTTCTCAATTGCTTCAGTGATTCTACAATTTACGGCAATAGACAAGAGAAGCTTCTCGCCAAAGTCATGTCTAATCAGTTATAGTAAGTTTTGTATAACATTTGCCATGACATTGATGGTGATAGCATTTTTGACTGGCCTATATGCAGTGGTACCTGTTGGAGCCCTCAAGATTTATCTGATCGTGGCTTGTGCATGGATTTGTTTTCCACTGCCTTGGTTCTTTATTTTTTCAGTCATATGGTATTATACGGAGCCGGAGAAATCTGTTAGAGAAGTCATGTTTAACTCCATTAATATTGTTTAAGACAAAGTTTCTTAGTTGATTCAGAGTTTATTTCACAAAAATTTTAGACCATAATTAAGAAATAATTCTTCTTTGCTTCATTGGATAGCTACTGTACGGATTCACACAACTGCATAATTTTATTCAAGTACCATATGTAAATTTCAGTTTTCTAAGGCTACTTTCACCATCAAATATATGTAATAACAGTAAATATGTAATTTTCAAGCATAGAATGATGGGCAAATTAGCAACGTTTTCAGGAACGTAGAAGTTCAAGGGATTTTGCCATTAATCCTTCAAAAGATTTACGGTCACCTTAATAGATATTACAAGCTCTTAATATTCACTTGCAACTTAGAATGAACTGGTCAAATTAGAACTCACTTGCAACTCATTTCCGTGCATAAATAATTGTAGTATATAATAAATGGATAATTACTTCCTACTTGCATTTCTTTTTCAAAGAATGAAAATAGTAGTACTTTGGTTGCCAACATTGACATCAAACTGAAACAAGTTCAGTAATGCTACTTAATACTCACTGACTATTGATATGTGCTAACAACTGAATAAAAACAATTTTGATAAGTAATAAATAATTGAAGAGTTCAGATGAATTCATATGATATTGGAGGAGGATAGAAGGTCTGGCATGAGGGTACAATCTTGTTCCAAAGCATCAACTAGGTAGTCATGTTTTCAACAAGGAGTTCTGAAAACTTCTTATGGTGCATTAACCAAAAGACATGCTAATTTTGTTAACTTTTTTCCTCAGCAACAGAACTGTTAAAGTCATATCCATGGTAAAAAAATTGAACTTGAAAAATCACAAAACTGAAAATGTTAAGAATGTTGATATATGATATCAGATGCTGAATCAATAATGCTACTCCAAGAAAGCATATTAATTGTAAAGATTAATCAATAATGCTACTCCAAGAAAGCATATTAATTGTAAAGATTCATGGAATTAAACCTTTCTCCGAATATCATCTCAGAACAACTCAAAATGCTTCACCAATTTTCCATCCTCTAAATGTTTGAATACACCTCTGGTCTTGACAACAAAAACCAATAAAGCAACAAAACCAACTTTTTCCCTCAGCTTTAATTATATACTTTCTATGTTTCAATTGTCTGCAAAGATTGTAGCATGAGACAACTAGGAAGAAGAACAACCACATTCAAATATCGGTATTAATTTCCTGCCATAGATTCCACTCCGCATAACAACTACAACGGCCATATTCTTTCACTCCAAATTTAGCAGTTATAGAAAGACTTAGGGCTTTTTTTTTTTTTTTCCAAGAAAGGTAGATATTCTTAACGATGGAAGTCCAAGGTTAACATGATATATAGAGGGTCCAAAAAAGGACTAGTTTGCAATGGATGGCCCAATTTAGGGCATGTTTGATAAAACTGAATGTTTAAACTTGAATATTCAATACTAAAATCTGAATTCTGGAGTACTTAAATTGCTAAATTTAAATGTTTAAAACTCAATTTTGAATGATTGAACCATAATGCTAAACTAATTAATACTATTTGATAAACATTTGATATGAGTGGTAAATAACTGAAATTATACCATTTTCCCTTATATTGATTTTTTCATTTATATGTACAAAGATTTACTTTTTAAAAAATTAAGAATCATATATTATTCATGAAAATATGTACAAGATACAATTTATCAAAATTAATATTTAGAACAAAAAATAAAATTAAAAATAAATTAATTGAAATTTATTTAACATTTTTAAGAAAAAAGAAAAAAATAATTTTGAAAATATGTGCTATGAGAAAAAAGAGAAAATAGGAAAGAAAGTCATATAAAAGGGTTACTTATAGCTAAAAGAAAAATAAATTAGTTTGTCAAATGATCTAACAAAGAGAGTAAATTTGAAACATTTGTTAAAATTTTTTACTAATAACATTAAGTAATAAGTAGTAACCTAAATTTTACTAAAGAGATTAAGCAATATTTAACCAATTAAGTGGAGAAAATTTTCCTTACCAAACAGTACAAAAACTAAAATATGTTAATCCATTAATTTTAAATAATAATTGATATTATCAAATAGGCTCTTAGAAGGGTTGGACAACCAAAAATGATAGAAATATGAGCCTAAACAACAACAAATAACATAAAGTACTCAAAAAGCTAATAGTAAATGGTACAATTAGCCCTTCGAATTGGGACTTTATTTTGATTTAGTCCCTCATATTTAAAAAAATTCAATTTAACCCCTTAATTTATAATTTCAATTCTAATTGGTCTTGTTAATGGAATCAAACCAAATAGGACTTTTAATGCCTTTAGTCACATGACTTATGTATA
The DNA here is from genome assembly GCA_020080225.1 of Gynochthodes officinalis. Lineage (NCBI taxonomy): Eukaryota > Viridiplantae > Streptophyta > Magnoliopsida > Gentianales > Rubiaceae > Gynochthodes > Gynochthodes officinalis. The sequence continues at coordinate 22,068,370 of CM034624.1, forward strand.
CTTAGGGCAAGGGGCAGTGGAATAAACCAAAAAAAAAAAAAAAAAGTAAATTGCAAGCAATTACTCCAAACTTTTATTTATTTATTTTTCATGAAATACTCCCTAGAAATTCTATTCCCTGTTTTATCATATTAAACTTTGTAATTTTCATAACATGCAATAATTTTTATTAGTTGTCAAAAATATATTATGAATAGATAAAATTACCTTTTAACCCTCTATATTGTAAAATGTCAAAATTAGAAGTGATTTACATAATTAAAAATACAATTCAAATAAAATATTTATAAATTGTGCAAGTTAATGATTAAATGCATTAAGTCTTATTTGGATTAAATTTATTAGAATGACAAATTAAAACTAAATTTGCAAATAAATAAATTAAATTAAAACTTTTTAAATATAAGAAATTAAATTAAATAAACGTCTCAAATTAAAAGATGAATTACCTATGTACATAAAAATCAATACGTTCAACACAAAATCCGTGTCCCAGTATGGTCTCAGTAAATATCATACTTCCATTTGAATGGCCAACTTTGCGGTCCACAAATTAGGCAACCTTATGAACACATACAACCAAAAAAAATAAAAATAAAAAAATAAATTCTCAGGAACATTACTGAGGGGAAGTTTGCTCAAAGCCCAAAAGCTAAACAAGGATGAAATTGCATGAATTGAAGGAAAGTTGGTGAAATCATCTATGAATATGGGGTGTCCATATATGCAGGCACAGCTTTTCAGGCATGTTTCGATCAAGATGAATTAATCAGAAAAACTTGGCAATGCAAAAGAACTACTGCAATTAAACTGCAAGATTCATCCATACTTGAAACATACTCAATTGACACTCTCTATCCTTGGCTGGTTGTAGTGTACTTGAACTTTGTGTATGTAATTATTGAGATTCTACTCCACGATCCTATAAGATCCAAAGCATATAATAATAATAATCCAATATATGTGGATTAAAAATATATAATTTACACTTAATTATTACAAAAAGTATATGAGTTTTTGTGTGTGTGTGTGTTATCAAATAACACTATCCTAAACTTTATAAGACTTTTTAATAACTTATTTGTACCAACTAAAATCCAATTTGTGTAATAGAAATTTTGAAACTCTTTGGATATAATTTGTCACCTAAAATTTTAAAGGCGTATTTCAAGTTTTTAAAAAATACAAGAACTTTCTAGCATAACTTTATATTAATTAAATGGAAATGCAAGAGTTTAAAATATATAAAAAAGAACAAAATGAATTTGGGTTGGCCCGAGCTCAGCCCAAAACCAGACTAATTTCGCAACCGGTAGATAGGCTTAGGGCGTGCCTGGAGTGTGGGCTTGATGGTAGAGGAAATAGGTTTGATAGTATTTGGGCTACCTGAAGCAAAGGAATGGAATGCGTACAGTAATTCTCATTACCCAATTTGAGGAAATCCGCATACCCCCCATAATTGGGGGGAATGAAAGGAAAAAATCCAAATTCAGAAATCCATTTCCTCGCATTTCTTTTTGCTGGCCAAGGGTTTCCGATCGATTTCCACAACTTTCCTCCTCCATTTCCCAGGTTATTGTTCTTCCATTTTCTCTTCCATTTGAACCATTTTCATGTTCCATTCTGTTTCTCCATTGACACCATTTTCGTTTTCCATTTCGTTCCTTCATTGTCGCCATTTTCGTTCTACATTCCCAGTTCTCCATTTTCACCTCATCAGTCCTCCATTGCAGTCTGGCATTTTTGTCCTCGAGCAACAAATTGTGGCAGCATCATCCTCCAATTTCATTCTCGGCGCATCTTCCAATAGGGAAGCCAACTTCCTCCACCACGAAGCTAGTGAAGACCTTGCCTAGGTTAGCTACCAAATTCAGCCAAAGCCACCAGCAAACAATCGGTATGCCAAACCCACCAAATCCTCCATTTCGACATTATCATTTTTTTGTTTGGATTTTCGGATGTCAATTCTTCAGTTTACTGTTCCCCTTCATTTTTTTCTCAGGAATCTCGAGTTTCGAACTATTACCGCGTGTGCTTGACTTTGGAGGATTTTTTTATTTGTTTTGGGTAATTTTCTGCTCTGGTAATGTACTGGTATTTTTTGGTAATTTTTGTGGTATTTTTTTGGGTATGTATATGTTCTAAATTTTTTTTTTCTGGTGTTTGTTTTGGCTGTTTATATTCTGCGAGTGGTTGGTATTTGTTTTGGGTATGCAAGAGGTACTGGTATTTGTTTTGTCGGATTTTGTGGTTGTTTTTTTAGTTAAATATTTGGGACTTTTTTGCGCGCCGATTTAAAATAGGTTTTCTGAATTGAATCCCTCATGTTTGCTTATTAAGGTTCCTTCAATTTAGATTTTGTGGTTCCTTGATTTCCTTATTGACATGCCCTTCTCAAGGTTAATATATTTTGTAGTTTTTGACATTTATGCATAACTTTTTACTGCATTTTGGATGTTGGTTTTGTAATGCTTGTACTATCCTACGTGATCATGCTTAATGTTTAAATGGATCCACATATGTGCAAGCCAGTAGAGTACATGAATGGATCCATGTCTAATATTATTCTGATTTTTTCTAGTTTTCTTGGACTGAAACACATTGACACGTTTTCTGTTTTTTCATGGTTTCTTTGTGCACCTTAAGTACATTGCAAAGCTTTTGATGGTTATTTTTTTGGATTCATATAGATAGATGTACATTTTTCTGTTTTTTCTAGATTTTTTCTGTTTTCTTAGATTGAAGCACATTGATACATTTTCTGTCTTTTCCTTGTTTCTATTTGTACCTTTAGGACATTGGAATGATTTTCATGGCTCTTTCTCTGGTTTGATATGGATAGATGTGCATTTTCTGATTTTTTCATGTTTTTTCTGATTTTTTCTAATTTTCCTGGTTTTCTTGGGCTGAATCACATTTACACGTTTTCTGTTTTTTCATGGTTTCTTTCTGCACTTTAAGTAAATTGCAAAGCTTTTGTTGGTTATTTTTCTGGTTTCATATAGATAGATGTGCATTTCTCAGTTTTTTCTACATTTTCCTGAATTTTGCTGTTTTCTTGGACTAAAGCACATTCATACATTTTCTTTTTTTCCTTGTTTCTTTCCACACCTTTAAGACATTGCAATGATTTTCATGGCTCTTTCTCTATTTTGATATGGATAGATGTGTATTTTTCTGGTTTTTTTCTGTTTTGTTCCTAATTTTTTCTAGTTTTCTTGGATTGAAGCACATTGACATGTTTTCTGTTTTTTCATGGTTTCTTTCTGCACCTTAAATACATTGCAAAGCTTTTGATGGTTATTTTTTTTGTTTCATATAGATAGATGCACATTTTGCTATTTTTTCTAGATATTTCCTGATTTTTTCTGTTTTCTTGGATTGAAGCACATTCATACATTTTCTGTTTTTGCTTGTTTCTTGTTGCACCTTTACGACATTGAAATGATTTCATGGCTCTTTCTCTGATTAGAGATGGATACATGTGCATTTTTCTGATTTTTTCCTAATTTTTCTGATTTGCTTGTACATGAATCACATTGACACATTTTCTGTTTTTTCATGGTTTCTTTCTGCACAACTCAAGTAAATTGCAAAGCTTTTGATGGTTGTTTTTTCTGGTTTCATATAAATACATGCGCATATTTCTATTTTTTCTACATTTTTCCTGAATTTTTCTGTTTTCTTGGTCTGAAGCACATTAATACATTTTCTGTTTTTTTTTCTTGTTTCTTTCTGCACCTTTAGGACATTGTAATGATTTTCATGGCTCTTTCTCTGGTTTAATATGGATAGATGTACATTTTTCTAGTTTTTTACTTTTTTTTCCCTAAATTTTTCTGGTTTTCTCGGATTGAATCACATTGACACGTTTTCTGTTTTTCATGGTTCCTTTCTGCACCTTAAGTAAATTGCAAAGCTTTTGATGGTTATTTTTTTGGTTTCATATAGATAGACACGCATTTTAATGGTTTTTCTAGATTTTCCTTGAATTTTTGCTGAATTTTTCTGTTTTCTTGGACTGAAGCACATTGATACATTTTCTACTTTTTCCTTGTTTCTTTCTGCACCTTTAGGACATTGAAATGATTTTCATGGCTCTTTCTCTGGTTAGAGATGGATAGATGTGCTTGTTTCTGGTTTTTCGCATGGATTTTCATAGCTCTTTTGCTGGTTTTTACTGGACTAAAGCATGTTGCATCCATGTCTCAGTTTTTTCTTTGGTTTCGACTCTTTGGAAATAAGAGTTTTCCCATTGGATTGAAGCTCCATTGATCTATGTGTTTTTTTTTGGTTTTTCTGGACTGAAGCTTCTGGAATGCAGCATTTTTATGTTCTTTTTTCTGCTTTTTACTGGACTGAAACATGTTCATCCATTTCTCAGTTTTTTTTTTCTGGTTTCCACTATTTGGAAATAAGAGTTTTCCCATTTGACTGAAGCTCCATTTTCTATGTGTTTTTTATGATTTTTTTGGACTGAAGCTTCTGGAATGCAGCATTTCTGTGTTCTTCTGCTAGTTTTGTCTGGACTAAAGCATGTTCATCCATTTCTCTATTTTTTTTTCTAGTTTCCACTATTTGGAAATAAGAGTTTTCCCATTAGACTGAAATTCCATTTTTCTATGTGTTTTTTCTGATTTTTCTGGACTAAAGCTTTAGGAATGTAGCATTTATGTGTTCTTTTTCTAGTTTTTACTGGACTAAAGCATATTCATCAATTTCTGGTTTGTTTGTTTGTTTTTTTTTTTTTTTTTTCTGGTTTTCACTCTTTGGACTGAAGCATGTTCATCCACCCTTTGGTTCAATTTGGATGTGTTTAGCCTTGAATGTTTTGGTTGCTTTGATTGTTCTTGCCCTCATATAGTTTCAATATTTGTTCTGCGTATATGTAGATCGATATGGCTCGTCCTGCTAGTATTAGTGAACGACGTCGCAAATTGAGGCGATTATTGTTGCTTCGGCAAAGAATGCAAAATATGTTGGTTTTGGTTTATGCAATGTATTTTGCCGCATTTTGTTTTAAACTTCGAAGTATGGCTTGTGAAATCAAAACAAAGGAAGAAAAAAGATTGGATCGCATGAGATGGATGTATAACTTGACCATGGATTGTGATGCTGCATGTATTAGTGAACTTCGTATAGATAGAGCAACTTTTACACTGTTGTGTGAAATGGTTACAGATGTTGGAGGTTTAAAACCTACTAGGTATACATCTATAGAAGAAGTTGTAGCAATGTTTGTATACACTTTGGCTCACCACAAAAAGAGTCGGACAATTAGTCTGCTTTTTTCTCTTAGTAAAGAAACTGTGAGTCGGCAATTCCATCAGGTTTTATCTGCAATCTTACAATTGCATTGTATTTTACTGAAGAAGCCAGATCCTATTTCTCATGATTGTCAAGACGAAAGATGGAAATCTTTTCAGGTATTTTAACTCTATAAGTAAAATATACTACTAATATGGAATACTTATTGTATAATCATTTTAGATTAAAGTTATAACTACTAAATCTTATGTGTTTTTTTCAACAGCTTGAAGGGTTGTCTAGGAGCCTTAGATGGAACATTAATTAAAATTATACCCCCTAGTGATGATAAGCCCCGATATCGGACAAGAAAAGGGTGTATCTCAACAAACGTGTTAGGTGTTTGTTGTCCCAACATGCAATTCATATATGTATTGCCAGGTTGGGAGGGCTCTGCACATGATGGCCGTGTGCTTCGAGATGCGATCTCAAGGACTCATGGTCTAAGAGTCCCTCAAGGTAAATTTGCGATACAATATCCAGTTAGTTAAAACTTCCCTTTTGACATGGTATGATAAGCCCTAAACCATAATGTGTTTTTCAATATATGAAGGTTGTTATTATTTGGTAGACTTTGGATATTGTAATGCGAATGGATTTCTTGCTCCATATCGAGGGCAACGATATTGGCTCAAAGAATTTGATGGTCACCGACCAGAGACTGCGGAGGAGTACTTTAATATGAAACATTCCAAAGCAAGGAATGTCATTGAGAGATGCTTTGGATTGTTGAAAGGAAGATGGAAAATACTTGCTTCCCCTTCATTTTTCGCAATTCAAATGCAAGTGCGGATTATAATGGCTTGTTGCCTTCTACACAACTTGATTCGCAAGTTTATGAGTTTTGATCCACAGGAATCAAGCATGGAAGACGCACAAGGAAGTGAGGGAGAGGAAAGTGATGAAGATGATGAAGTGGAATATATTTCGTATATTACTCCAACCGATGAGTGGTTGGCATTTAGAAATAATTTGGCAACTAATATGTATAATGCTTGGTTAGCTAGATCTGATTAGGATCATTTGTATTAGTAGTTTAAGAAACGTTTCTAGCTTGTCCTATTACAACAATTTGATGTGTTGACTTCTTTAACCGTACCAGAAACAGAAAGACATTGTACTTGATTTTATTGATTTGTAAGTGTGTCCTTAAACTACCTTGGAAATGCACACATACTATGCAATCTATTTTAAATTTTTCAGTATAGCTATTTATGTTTTATATTGTTTGTTTGCTAATTATAACATAAGTAAACTTTGTTTTTTGTTAGGAATGGATCCACTTACAGTTATCCGTGGAAGAGGAAAGAACAAGCAATACTGGAAAGATGAAGAGATCGAAGCCTTGGTTGAAGCTTTAGAAAAAGTAGCTTCCGATCCGTTGTGAAAAGTAGATGGGGGGATTCAAGAGTAATTATATGGGTGAAGTACACAAGATAATGTTGCGGAAGATCTCTAATTTTGATAAGGAAGTCAATCCGCACATTGACTCAAAGATCAAATGGCTAAAGACCAAGTATAATTCAATTTCTGGAATGTGCACGCAAAGTGGCTGTCAATGGGACGAAGTTGAGCATAAGATCAATTGTGAGAAGCAATGGTTTGATGAATGGTGCAAGGTATGAGCATCTAACTTCTTATATTATTGGGTTCATAAATTGGTCCATTTGTGTTTGCTTTCGGTTTCAACTATTTCTTGCATAGTGTATTCTAACACTGTTGGATGAATGCTATATTTTTATCTTCTAAAGTTATTTATGTTGTGTTTGTTCTTAAATTTTTTGTTGTGTAGAATCACAAGAATGCTAGTGGACTATGGAATTTCAGATTCCCTTATTTGCGCAAATTGGACTTTGTATGGGGCAGGGACAGGGCGACAAGCCTTAGAGCTGAAGATATTGTTCAAGCAAGTGTTGATGCTAACCTCGAAAAAGATTTTCTGGTTTGTTCTTCTTCTGATAGTGAAAGAGAATTTGGATTGGATTCTGATACACAAGGATCTCAGGCGAGTGCATCAAGCGGTCCTACATCGAAAAAGCGTCAGAAATTTTCGCCAAGAAGGGAAAGTTTTTATGAGAAGAAGAGACCAACAAAACTTCAGAGCACTATTGATGCGGGGTTTGGCCAATTTACGGCTCAACTTCAATCCGTTTGTAATACAATGTCCGCAGAGTATGCCTCGGCCGCCAAAGATTTAGCCGCAGAGCCTAAAGCATTCGTGCCAGATGAGAAAATACAAGAGGTAATTAATGAACTTATTAATCTTGACTTGTCTCCATCGGATGTTGGTAGGGCAGTTGAAGTTTTTGGTCTTGATCCGCATAAGATTCGTACTTTGTTTTTGCTGCCAAGTCAATTCAGAAAAATCTTATGTGCATGGGATTCTTCATCCGCCTGCTAATCCATGAATCAAGTGTTGGAGTATATTCTTTTGGTATATAAGTTTTTGGTAATTAATATATATTTTGGGATGTCAGTGATATTGTGTAACCAGGTTATTTTGTAATAGGTAGCTTTTGCGTAAATATAATATTGTATTTAGGTGTGGATTGGTGCCTTGTTTTGTTAACCTGGTTATTATGCATCAATGAACTTATTGGGAATGTAACTAGCACTGGATGACGTATGCATTTTATTTTTAACTCATATGTTTGAAGTGATGAGGAAGTTTGATATGGATAGCTGCGCTTGAATTTTTTTTTTTCTCACAAAAGTATGGATGTGAAATGTAGCTAACATGGGAATGATTATAGCTTATGAGACTAGAGAATGGACAGGTTGAAAAATGAGCTATTTTTGCTTCCAAAGGCAACTAATTTAATCCCTCAACATGCACTAAAATATGGATCTAATTATTGTGATCGGCTTGCACGCCTATTCTTTTTTCCTATGATGAAGCATTGAAGATGGTAATTAACAACCACCCCCTAAACAAAGGAATCTTACTGACCATTTGTGACTCATCACATGAAAGATCAAAAGTGGTTTCATTATTGTTGTTGTATGAATCTTGGACTTTTGTATGGCATTTGATATTTTCTTAAGGAGAAATTCCACTAGGAATAATAGTATACAGCAAGTGTTAACAACAAAATGAAATTCGTTATAATAGCCACTTTCAATGAAACATTTACCTAGGAAAAAAAATTCTTCTCTTCTCTAACATTTGTCGGTCATAATCTGTGCAAACCCGTCCTCAAAAGAGGGTGAGAAATATGAGGGTGTTTATTACGACAATAATTAAAATACCATAATTAAATATAATTAAAAAAATTATATTAATAGGTAGGAGAATAGAAAATAATAAAATTAACATATTATATTATTAATACACTAATTTATTAGTAATTATAGAAATTTATTATTCTATAATTAGTCTTTTTTTAGTTATTAAAGAATATTTATTAGTAATTTAGTAATTATATTATAACATAAAATAGAAATTAACTAGGTTTTTATATCCTAAAGATTTTGAAAACCAACCAACAAGCATGGGAATACAAAATAATAAAATTAACATATTACATTATTAATACCATAATTTATTAGTAATTATAGAATATTTATTATTCTATAATTATTAGTAATTAAATAATATTTATTAGTCATTTATTATTAGTAAATAATAATTTATTAGTAAATAATATATTAGAATATTTATTAGTAAATAATATTTATTAGTAATTAAATAATATTTATTTTTAGTAATTTATTAGTAAGTAAATAATATTTATTAGTAATTTAGTAATTATTGAATCAAAAAAATTAATCAAAAAATTAATTAGATTTTTATTTCTAAAGATTTTAAAATCAACCACCATTATTAGTAATTCATTCTCCAACACAAGCCAATCTCCATCATTGGTAATCATTTCCATTTCCCAACACAAACCAACCACCATCATTAGTAATCATTTCCATTTTTCAGCACAAACCAACCACCATTATTAGTAATCATTCCCATTTCTCAGCACAAACCAACCAGCAGAATTATAATGAAAGACCCCACTATCATTCCCCACTACTATCATTTCCATTATCTTTCTCATTCCCCCATGTGAATCAGGCGCACCCTTAATGAATGTGTGAGTCAACTCTTTAATTACTTACAAAATAACAATAAGAAGAAATGAAAAGGGAAAAGAGACATAATGAATTATTAAATTGTTGACACGCAACAACCCATGATATCATAACAATGGTCTTCCCTCAATGCTTTTGCATCAGCTTGCTGACGTCATATGAGTGTTCACGAAAGATGTGTAACCATATATTTTCGGTATTTGAGTGCCACTTTTGAATCAAGAACATATTTTGTTGTTTTAATCAAGAATCTAGAACCATTGATTGCATGTGAATATGCTCACTAATTGAGCGACATTTTGTTTTCTGTTTTGTTTTTTTTGGTCTATTGCGCATCAAAATTTCTTATTACAATATGCTCCTTTCCTCCAAAAAAAAAAAAAAAAATAAATTACAAAAGCAAAAACAAAGGAAAAAAGTTTATATTGGGAGGGAACAATTTATTATAGGTATATTGTACAACATATTTAATTTATTAATAAGTATATATTATCAAGTAATGATATTTATAATGACTTTTTATAGTAATTAATGTGGCAAGTATAAAAATATAAATTTATTCCTTATTATTTTTGTATTTTTTAAGAAGAGTGATGAATGAATTTTGTCTTTTTATATTTGTTACATCAGTCACTATTAGAGGTCACTATAATTAGTCACTAAAAGTATCATTACTCTATATTATCACATTTTAGAAAAGGGATTTAGTTTCAAAGAATTTATTGTTCTAAAAAAAGATTCACTTTTAGTTTGAAATTTTTTATTACTCCTACTAAAATGACGATGCGTAACACAAATTAAAAAGTATGATAAAAATATAAAAATATACATTTAATAATATATTAAATGTGTTATATCTTGTAATTTAAAAACAGTTATACTAAATCAAAATTGTATTATTATTTGTTTGAACGACTGAAGGATTGTTTTATACTCTTTTCATTCCAAAAAAAAAAGTCTGCTTTGGTTATTGACTTAATGTACAACTTTTTATTAGTTATTAGGTATAATTCATTTAATGCACCCATAAATATATAATTTTATATTTTTATCCTTACGTTTTAATTTTGAATATACATAATTATTATTGGTAAGTATATTTTAGGAATTTGATTTAGAAGTGGACTTTTTTTTTTTTTAACAAGAAAAAGTTTCCAAAGTGGACTCTTTTTCTGAGACAAAGAGAGTATTAGTTTGCTTTTTCATTATAAATTATATATATCATTATTTATAAATATGATTTTAAATTTCATTAAAAAAATAGAATACTGTTCTTTTGGGATAAGGAAAAAAAACGAGGAGAGTATGATAATTTTTTGTTTCTATTATTTTAAATTTAAATGAGAATACTCCCTCAAACTATTTTTCGTTTCATAATTTATTATTTCAATCACCAGTGCTTACCATCACATTATATCTATTTATACCAGCAAATTACACCCCGATTCAATATTTTTGGAATAGTAAATCCAATAACACAAGAACTTCCATATTAAGTCTTTCCTATAATTCCCTTCTTAATTTGTATGCTTTATATATATGTGTGTGTGTGAGTGTGTGTGTTTATAATTCTTGCCATTTTGCACATTTGACCCACAAACTAATACTATTGTGGCCACCACTAATTACTTTAAAATTATTAATTTCCATTGGGAAAAAAAAGAAGAAATCCCATTAACATCCATAAAAAGGTCCAATAATAAATATACAGTATTAGAAATTGGAGATCTATTACAATCTTTACATGGTAGAAACCAATAATAATCTTTAAATAGAGAAAGGGATAGTGGCGAGGATGAGGGGGGTGTTTGGAGCTTATGAGGAGTGGTAAGTTGATTTCAGCATAAAAGAAAGTTGTGGGGAGAAAAAAAGGATATATAATTAATATTGTGCTATATGGTCTAAGTATCTTCGTATGTTGTAATTACGGACTGCCACTAGCCGTATATTTCTGTTAGTTTTAACGCATATATTTGACCGAGTGACTTGAAGTAAATGTTTTCAATAAACTAACAATTTTTTTTTTTTTTGTGAATAACATCTACTACCCCTGTAATTCGTGTAAATTGCCAATCGAATTTCAAAATTTGATAAAACTACCAATATCCCCTTAAGAGCGCTAAATGTTATGAATTTAAGAAGGCTAAATGTTATGAATTTAGTTGATTAAAAGAATTAAATGTTATGAATTTATTAAATTTAAGGAGGTATTGATAATTTTATCAAATTTCGAGATTCGATTGGTAATTTATACGGACCACAAAGGTAGTAGATGTAATTCATTTTTTTTTTTTTTACCGTTCACACTAATTTATTTGGTTATTCAAAGACCCAAAACGATGGGTCTAAGGCCTCTTTAATGCCAAAATACGCTGAAAAGGATAAAAAAAAAAATCTATAACATGCACATTAAAACAAGGACTGTTCACGATTCGATTAATTGGTTATATGGTTTTTATCAGTTCAGTTAATTGATTTGCAGTAGTTTAATAAATGAGTTAACTGAAATTGAATCGATTAGATGCTCAGTTAATTAATTTTGATTACTAACTGATTTAGTAACTGATTTAGTTTTTTAATCGGTTAAACCAGTTCTAACCGATTTGGACAAGATCTTTTAGGAAAATAGCTGCCCTAAAAAACATACATATTGCAGCCCAAAAAACAAGACCAGATAGAAGCCCAAAAAAACTTCAAAAAAAAGCCCCAATATTTTCTCTCCCAACTTAAAGTTTTATTCTACTTTTAACTAAAAAAATCATTGTTACTACTTCAGTGAAAGAATGAGAGAATGAGATCATCCTATTCAATTCTAACTTGATTGATTACATGCTAATTCTTACTGTTTATCAACTAATAACTATCAGAGTCAATAAATCCCTTAACTATTTCAGTAACTAATTCTGCAACTAATTCCACCGACCTATTATAATGATTCTACTTATTTATTTTTTCTTTTTTTATTCTCAGAATCATGACAGATTGATTATGACCCGCTGGCATTCAATTTCAGAGTGTAAATTTTGGTTTGAGAACCGAAAATGAACCACGGAATTTAGAGAGTGAAGGGAAAAAACAAATGTTAGAGCCCTCATGCGGGTATAGGAGTTTATTCAATCTATTGACTCCTCCCACCCAATGGAGCTATTGAATCCCAACCAATCTTTTATAAGATTTGGATCCTAACCAATCTTTTGAATCCTCCCACCATAGATTATATTATTTCATCTATAAATGCAACAATACCTTTCAAACAAGAACACAAACACTTAATATACAAGAAATAAATAGACTTAAATTCAAACATTTTCTAATCCTTTAACCGAAACAAAACTCAAAAACGAACTCCTTTTCTAGGGTAAATGTTTTTTTTTCCTAAATATATTATTAAAATAACACAGAACTTTATATTAGACAAGAAATTATCAATATGAACAAATCAAACTTATTTCAATCACAATCTCAATCAAAAGTGTAAAAACAAACCAAACTTCAAATCAAAAACACCAAAACAAAGAGAGGAGGAAAGAATTCTGGCAAAAAGAATTCTCGAAGAGTGAAAGGTGTAACCACGTGTAATAACATGCAGAGGAAACTAACCAGGAGAAACAACCACATGTAATAATTAAATAGAAGAAGTAAAAAAAAAAAAACAATTTATGCAATCCAAAAGTGGCATGAGTGGTCCAATGCTGGTGTGAATGGTGACCGGAAAGTGTACCTAAATAAGTTTGGGGTGTTTATTTTTATTTGCGAATCGGATCAATGTATTTTTTGAATCGGATCGAATTGGATCGGCCGATCAATAATTTGATCCGTTTTGATGTAAATAAAAAAATTAATTTTTTTTAAAAAATTAGTTAACATTAGTTATAAAATATAAATTAGTATTCTTTGATAATTCAAATAATTCTTTAATTAAAATTAGTCAATTTGTTACAAAATAAATTAAAATATTTATATGAAAATACACAAATTAAAATATTTAGATGGAATATATTTATTATCTTTATATAAAAATAGATAATTTTTTAACATAAACTATTAATTTCAAACTTAAATTAAATCACCTAACATTATATATGAAAAATGAAAGTAATAGCAAAAAAAGTAAAAAGAAAAAAAAAGAAAAACGGATTAATCCAAATAAAAAAACTGATCTGATCCAAAGGTGAGCGAATTGGAACGGATTGAAATAGGTTCGAGTCGGATCATTGATTTTGAACACTCCTAAAATAAGTTCAGATTCGATCACCAATGGGGTGTAAATGATCTGATCTCAAACGAACGGACTAAGTTTGAACTCTATTCGTTTATGTTCGTTAAGGATTTCTGAAACCCTGTTCGAACTCGGCTCGTTTAGTATAAGTCATGTTCGTGTTCGTTTGTTAAGAGCTCGGCTGAGTTAAACGAGCTTGTTCGCGAACATGTTAAATGAGCTTGTTCGCGAACATGTTAAACGAACGTGTTTGCAAACAAGTTAAATAAACGCGTTCGTGAACAAGTTAAATGAACTATTCGCAAACAAATTAAACAAAACCATGATTTAATAATATAGAATAATATTTGAAAAGAGTGCAAATTTCTCAAGCAAGAAAAGAGAGAAAAAAAAAAGTGATTTAGGAAAATGACTATACAACATTCAATGATACTTTGGCTGTAAAATCAGTCATTTGAACAGAGTGTAAATTTCTCAAGTAAGCAAAGAAGAAAGATCTGATTTAGGAAGACTGACTTAGTCTACAACATTCAATGATATTTTTCACATCTACATAAGGGTGGTTGCTCATGAATTACAACAAATCTACCATTCCTTCCTGCCTGAAACGAACAATATGTTATTAAGGCATAGCAACATGGATGAGTGAAAAAGGAAAAGTAACCTGAACCAAGCCAATCTATGTAACCATGGTATTTATCTCAAAATAAATTTTATGTGGAAATGACAATATGAGAAGAGAGGCATAGCCAGCATTTCAAGTAAGGATGCATCAATATTCACTTTGTTCCTAAGGTTGGCTTTTTCTAGGGTTATTTTTGACAAGTAAACTTTAACATTCTTATCCACTTTAACTCTAAATATGAATTTAATAGGAAAGAAATTTGCTAAATGTGTGGCCATTTTTACAATTTGCTGTAAAGTCATTCAATGAACTTATGGCTAATGTTTCACTTATAACATCAAGGTACCTAATATTCAACATTTACTAAATTGTTAAAGTAATGAGTATAGAATAGAAAAACTTAAAAGAAATGAAGAAGATAAAGGACACACCGAAAGGGGTAAATAATCCCACCACTTCTTGTCTATCAAAAACACTCAAGGCAACAGCAATGGAAATTTACACACTCCAACATTCATAATAAAATTCATCATTCATCAACATAATAATATCCAGCATTCATTGAAATTTAACTTCCAACAATACTCTCCAACATTCAACATAATAAGATTCATCATTCATCAACATAATAATATCCAGCATTCATTAAAATTCAACTCCAACACAATGGCATTTTGCATTTAACATCAACACAACAGGATTTAACTTTCAACATTCAGTCTTCTCCTCAAAGTCTATATACTATATTCCTCAAGCCAAGCCTGCAAAAACATATTCAATAAGAATAAAAAATATGACAATATGGTTCACTTACTTAGCTATTATCTAACACTAATATCATACCTTGATACCTTATCATTCCGTGACTTTTTACCACCAAAATAACCTCCCAATTTCAAGCTAGTGAAATCTCTTTAATGTCATCCTTGGGCTACATAAGAAATGATTAATATTAGGTTAAAAAATTACAAAATTTCAAATACTAAGCAAGTAAAATAAAAAAAAATTAAAAGCTGCTTACTTTTTCTTTCCTTTTGAAACCATAGTAGTTTCGATACCAATCACTACCACAAAGTAGCATTTGCACGATATCGGTTCCCAAAGATGAACGATATGTATCAATGACCTTACCACCAGCATTGAAACTTGATTCTGAAGCTACTGTGGTAATGGGAATAGACAAGATTTCACAAGCCATTTTTGGTAAAATTCGGAACTTAAGGTTATTTGCCCTCCAAAAATAATCATAATTTTACAAATATCTTCCAAAAATAATCATAATTTGCAAATATCTTTAAAAAATGGAAACTAAAAAGAGCTAATCTTTAAGCTTGGTACTCATAATTCATTCCCATGATATGCTAAATGCTAACAAGAACCTCATCAAAAACTATAAACACCCACGTATATGTACCACAATTTTCTATCAGATTCAAATGAAAGAAAAAGCGAATCAAAAGAAAGAGGCGACGGAGAAGAAGCGAACCAAACAATCGGAAAATCTTATTCTTCACCAACAAAGGACGCGGCGGAGACTTCCTGACAAAGGAGACAACAAAGACTTCACCTTCGTATTCTTCTCGGACACCGAATTGGACAACTAGTTTGAATTCGGTAGAAGGAAGGACTTGGGTGATTGAGAGATTGGTGAGAAAGGAAGGAAAAAGAGAGGTAAGCGGTGTGCAATAGAAAATGGGAAGGAGGATTAGGCTTTGAAGTGTTTTAGGGTTAGGCAATAAATGATGTCATATTTCACATTTATATGATATATAGATTTTTAAAATAAAAATAATTAATAGATTAATAATATCATTATATGTTATTATAATCGAACCTATAAACGAGCTATAAGTGATTTTTTAGACGAACACTAAATGAGCTTTTAAACGAATACTAAACGAGCTTGTTCGTGAATATAAATAAACGAACGTATACCTGTTCGTGTTCGGTTTGTTTATTAAACAAACAAAAAAATCTGTTCAGTTATTGTTCATTTAACTTAACAAATGAACATAAACGAACGTTACCAAATTCGAACACGAGCTGTTCACTGAACATACTAGTTCGTTTACACCCCTAGTTGTCACCATACAACAACTTGCTCTTAGATATATACCAGTTCGAGCCATCAAGATTTATCTTATTGCCATTGGTTCTGTGATTTTTCTTCCATTTCCAGTCTGCTTTTTCCTTTCATACTTAAAGCTTATGCATGCCGGATTCTCACGGTTGAGCGAGCTGGACTATAGACTAGAATCTGAACTAGGAGAGATATTTGATCCCATTGTTTAGAATGGAGTTGCTTTGATTAACTTGTAAAAGTGACAAATCCAAAGTTTAACTAGGCCATACACTATACATTTCTTTTTTCCACAACTTCTGTATATTCCTTAAGCTAATTACATCTGTCTCATTTGAATTTTGCCTCATTATAACCCAAACGCTATGGTTTCCAAGAACTTGTTCATCAATCCACTAAAAGCAACCTTCGTTAATAGCTTCCTTGTTTTAAGCCCAGAACCACCACTATTCTTTCTTGACCTTCATTCTTTAGTGGAAACTGCAAGAATTAATTACTTTTATTTTAACTGATAGACCACACAACTATTAACTAAATCAGACATCAGGTTCGTAATTAATTACTAATTAATTAAATTATGAAAATTATGAATTATGTAACCGTTGATTGAAGGGAGGGATTAATTGTTTCTTAATTAACAAAAAGAAAGATCCTAACTTAACATATAATAACGTTTTCATTAATTTATAGATTCTTGACATACGTAAGAAATATTTCCTTTTTTTCTATTTTGCAGACATACAAAACATCGTTTTTCATCACTTGCCTGAACGAGTAGAAGTACTCAATTCTGATCTTTGGATACTCCATTGTACAATTCCAAATTAGTTCTATCCCGACTGTACTAATGGACAGAAAAATCCCAATCGATTTCGGAGACGTAACGTAATAACATAATGAGTATCGTGCATGTCTCTTTAACCGAACATAAATTATTGCTTATACTCTTTTCTTACCTACCATTTCTAATGTGCATGCAATTCATTTCATATTCTTTTCTTGCTTCCCTTAGTAAAGTATTGGTAATTCATTATACATATACACACACTACAAGAAAAGCCTCAATTTCCGACGGAACCTTCCGACGGACATTAATCCGTCGAAAATTTCCGACGGACATCCGTCGGAAAAAGCGAACTGGAGTCCGGCAGCAAAATCTCCGACGGACTTCCGTCGGAAAAAATATTTCCGACGGAAAACCGCCGGAACTCCGTAGGAACAATATATTCCGACAGATGTACGGTCGGAAAAGCTTTAAAAAAATTTATTTTCCAAAGTTTTCCGACGGAGTATCCGTCGGAATATTTAACAAAATAATATAAAAAAGAAAATTATATTTCCGACTGATTTCCGTCGGAAATAGTTTTTTAAAAAATAAAAAATTAAAAAAGTTCCGACGGAAAATCCGTCGGAATTTAAAAAAATTTAATTTCGACGGGCCAACATTTTCCGACGGATGTCCGTCGGAAAATTTTGAAAAAATTTAACTTTCCGACGGATTACGGTCGGTAATATTCAAAATAAAATATGAAAATATTTCCGACAGACAATTCGTCGGAAGTTCTTGCCAAAAATTAAAAAAATTTAAAAATTTCCGACGGACAAACTATCGGAATTTTAAGAAAAATAAAAAATATTTAAATTTCCGACGGATGACCGTCGGAAATATTCAAAATAAAATTTTAGAATCTCTCATTTCTTCCTTTGGTTGTTTCTTTCCTCTTTCCTCTCCTTCCTTCCTCCTCTCCCTCTCCTCCTTTGCATATGAAGCTGCCCTTTAAATTCATTGGTTACATTTGGAAGAAATACAAAAATGGGGAAGTACATAAGGAGGCTAAACTCTCGAGGATGTTGCAAATGGAAGTGTCACGGACTCTCGGGTCCTTTGCAGGGCAAAAACTTTAGCCCTTCAACGACTTCAATCAAATGTCTCAGACTCATCCTGCTACCTTCAACTTCGCCACGGCTCGTTAAGCCCTCATATTTGAAGTCACAAGCAAATAAAGTCGGGCTCGGGAGAGGATTGGCGGCAAGAACCCAAAATAAAGTGTGGTCCTGTGAGTTCTAGGCTCGGGGTGAGTGAGTCCGGGAATTCGGCTCAATTCTGGAATGAAAAGGGAAGAGGGTGAGCAGGGTTGGTGATGAAATTGGGCACGAGTGTGATTTGGGTGTGGAGACCTCTTTTGGGGAAAATAATTTGGATTTTGAACCCAGAGAGAGGTAATCTTGCATATGAAATTTCGTAAACCATTTTTCTCCAGTTGTTTGAGCTTGCATGTTAACTAAATACATAATAGTTTGAATTCTTGTTTTTTTTCCCCCTATTTTCCTCATGAAATATTTGTGTTGATGCTTTTGTTTGAGGGTTAAAAGGACAAAGTTGATGAAATTTTGAGGTGTAGTCGAAAAAGAAAAAGAGAATGTGAACAAAGGATATTGTACACAGGCATTTACTTTCTCTTTTTGTACTTTATTGAGAAAAATTGGGGCTTTAGGATTTGTTTTCTTTTGGTTCGATTGAAAGAGGCCTTTGAGAAAACTTTCGCTTTCATCTTCACATAAAGGGCTTTCTTTTGGTTTGATACATCTTTGCTTTGTAATGAGGTGCTTTAGAATCTGAGTTTGATGGAATTTCTGGCTTTGTAGCAATATTTTGAAAACAGGCTGAAAGCTCTTGCAGCTCAAAAAAATTATTTATTTTTTAAAAAATATTTAAATTTTCGACGGACTACATGGAAAATATTTATTTTTAAAAATTTTAAATAATTTCACGGATATCCGGAAATTACTTATTTTTAAAAAAGTTATTTAATTTCCGATTTCATTTATTATTATTTTTTTTAAAAATTTTATTTAATTTTCGACGGTAATCCGTCGAAAATTATTTATTTTTTTTTAAATTCTTCTCATAATTTCCGACGGAAATCCATCGGAAAATTATAATTTTTTATTATCCGGCTGCCGTCGCAAAATCCGTTGGAAATCGGTTCGATTTCTGACGGTTGACCGCCGGAAAAGTTTTTGCGACGAACGTTATTCCGACGGATTGTTTCCGACGGTTTTCCGTCGGAAATCTCAAAATTTTCAACGGAAAGGTGGATTTGCTGTCGGAAATTGTTCGTCGGAACAATCCAATTTTCTTGTAGTGACACACATATTCTTTTCTTTGCTCCCAATACTATGGACAGGTGCTTCCTCAAGCCTTAGATCGCTACTTACAAGTTTTATGATATATATGTTTGCAACTCAGCAGCATGTGCTATACTGGTGTACAATTTCTACCCAACACAAAAAAAAGTAACAATAAATTCAGAAATGGATCCAGAATTCTACAGAGCACTCCAATCAGGCAATTGGGAAGCTATTAGAATATTCTCTGCTGAATTCTACAATCAGCAAACTGCAAACGGGAACACTATCCTCCATATACTCGCTCAGTCTGGTGACTCTTCTGCAGATGCAGTTAAACAGATCCTAGCTCGAAAACCCGTCTTGGTTTTCAAGAAAAATTCACAAGACGAAACCTCACTTGTTATTGCATCAAGAAGAGGACATTCGGGTGTGGTTCGAGCACTTATTGATTGTGCAAAAGAAAGCAAAGATCACAGAACTTCTGGCTTTAAGAGACTCGTAAAAATGCTGGCTGCTTTTGACCGGCATGGAAATATTGCAGTCCATGAGGCTGTAAGGAACAATCGGTATGATGTGGCCAAGTTGTTGGTTAAAGAAGATCCTTAGATTTTATGTGCGCATAATTTTGCTGGGGAAAGTCCTTTATATAATTTTGCTGGGAAAAGGGACATCACGAGATTGTGTCTTTGGTTTTGTCGACTCAAAAATCAATCTCTTTTCTCGGTCCCGGTAGGAAAACAGCATTGCACGCTGCAGTAGTGAGGAATTCTCCTGGTAATCAATATTCTCATAGTCCCTTTTAAGGTTTTTGGATAAGAATCTAACGTCCAGATTGCTGCCGCATAAATCCATCTTACTTGGTTAATTAAGGCTTCAGTTTGGTATCTCATGTGTCTATAAATATTAAGTCATTTCAATTCATTTCCATTTTGCACGGCTAAAGAGTAAAAAGGAGAAAGGAGGGGAAGATCTATCCCATGCAGTTCCTATATGCCTCTGATTGCCTGGTTTAGTGTTTTAACAAAAATCAATCATATGTTTTGTAAATGTGAGAGTAGGCCGAAGAACTTTTGAATTTATTGATGTTATTCCAAAATGTTTAAATTAAATTATTAGTAGTATACTAGCAAATTAACATCTTATTTACACTTTTTCTTAGACTATATACGGACAATATTTTAAAACGCATTTTTATATTTTTCGATATAATGATTGTGAGATAAAAAATTTATTGAAAACTACAAAAGTGTCTTGACAAATGTAAAAATGTGTTATGTCTATTCATACACACCCTTAGCCTTTCAATGTCGAGTCAAAGTATCACATGTTCGATTCTCAGAAAAAAAAGAAAAAAAAAAAGAAGCCAAATTGGACAGTAACATGTTAAAACTTTAAAACCCCAAGAATAGATTCACCTCAGTTCGATTTTTAAGCACTGCTAGAATATGCAGCATCCGTCATGTGTTTCTATCCATGCTCAAGCTAAGAATTTCTCGAAGGTGAAGGCTAATGTGCTCCCCAAATTTCACATGATAGATTCAGTTGCCACTCAGGGGCATTTTTTTTCTCCCATTTTTGTTATCAGGGCCATGTAAAATGAAACATAATATTTACATGAAAATTTTGATAACTATACAGAAAGCATGAAACTGATCATGGAGAATTGGCCTGATCTCACGAAGAAGGGGATGCTTCTGGATGGACTGCATTAGGCTGCTAAATTTGGTCATACGGAGTAGGTGAAACTATTATTGACAACAGACAAATCCATAGGTTATCTTGTGGCGAAAAATGATGACTCCAGGACTGCTCTACTTATAGCTGTGGTTTATGGACATCTGGATGTAATACGGGAGATTTTATTGCACTGTGTGGATTGTTGGGAGTTGATCACTCGAAAACAACAGAATATAATTCACCTTGCTGTTGAGAATGAACACAAAGAGGTTTTGGATTTCATCTTGGTAAGTTCATGGGCTTCTGAACTCATCAATAAGAAGGATTTTAAGGGGAACACTCCCCTCCATCTTTATGTGGCTACCAACGACTTAGAAGGAGATAATCTTGTGAATCATCCCAGTGTGGATAGGGATGCCTTCAACAATGATGGCTTGTCTCTAGTAGACATAATAACACCGGCTGATCAACTCACAAAACGGTAGGTAATGGCATTTCTGTTTCCTTTGCCTGATCTATCTACTTTATATTTGCCCAGGGGGCCTTAGCTGTCCTTGATCATTATTATCCTTCTTGACTCTGATGGTAATAAGTTGCTCACTTTTTCGTTCCCTGAAGCATTGGAAAGAGAAGATATATAAATCAACTCTAAAGAATTGGAAGAATTTGTATAGATTCAATGTTACTCGCTGTCTAGATTGTAGTGCTCTAGAACAAAAAATCGTTATCGATTTCTGATTAACAAACACGTTATGCATCCACACAAGATCTTTTGGATGTGGAAATTCAATAATAGAGGTGAAAAATATATAGAGAGTTTAATCATGATCTATTATTTTTCAATTCATTTCAATTTAGAGATCTATCAAAGATGAGTTGATCAAAGCGGGGCTACTCCAGGATTGCCGGAAGTTAACACAAATTTGGGTACAGCATCAGTAACTGGCAAACGAGAAAATTTGGAGGATTACATGGTTGTTGCCACACTGATAGTAACAGTGACTTTTAGAGCTAGATTTACTATCCCAGGTGGCTTTGACAGCACACAAGGGAATGAAGGCATGGCAGTTCTAGCCAAGAAAGCAGCATATATTCACTGCATTTGTTGTTTCGGATTCGTTAGCAATGTTCTTCTCAGTTATTGCAGTGCTTCAACATTTTGCCTTCCAAGACAACATTATTCCACCATTCCTGTAAGCATGGTTCCCAGATTTTCATCTACCCCGCATTAACAATGCATCTTATATTGCACTTGCCTTGACATTAATGGTGATAGCATTTCTGACTGGCCTGTATGTCGTGCTACCAGTGCAAGATATCAGGATTTATCTAATTGCAGTTGGTTCTGTGATTTGTCTTCCTTTTCCTGGATGCCTTGTTCGTGCATTCTTAAGGTTTGTAATCACTACATTGTTAAATTGGCGAGAGATGGAACTTGAAAAAGACATATTTGAGTTAATTTTGTAAAATAAATTTTCTTTATTGCTACTAATAACACTGAAAAATTCAAAGTTTTGGTCTTTTGACACCATTCTGTCTGTTTTTTTGTCAAATGAACCCTCTTGCACTGTACATGAATAGTGATGGATGACCAAAAAAAATACATTCATGAAATGTGAGGAATTATTTTTTCTCATTTTAAAAGTGAGGAACTAAAAAGCTCATTGACCAATATGTGAGGGACCATTTTGGTGGTTCTCTCTAATTATATTTTAAGAATTGAAGGTACCCGTTCATCTTGAGGGTTATTTCTGTCTCAACACAAGTACATCACTGATCTACTCCACAAAACCAACATGAATGAAGCTAAGGCAGTTAGCACACCTCTTTCTCCGTCCTTGACACTCAAACTAGTCGATGGCTATTTCCATCATGATTCAATAGAGTATCGTCAGGTTTTGGGCTCTCTTCAATATCTATCTCTTACTTGACCTAATATCAACTTTGCTGCCAACAAATTAGCTCAATTCTTGTATCAACCCACCACTAGTCATTGGTTTGCAGTCAAACGTGTACTTAGGTACTTTAACGGCACCTCACATTATGGTCTTTTTCTCTCTACTTGATCTCTTATTAATTTTCATGTATTTGCTAATGTTGACTAGGCAGGTAATGTTGTTACTTGTCATTCCATATCAACTTATGTTGTTTATCTAGGTTCTAATCCTGTGAATTGGAGCTCTTGAAAACAACATACTATTGCGCGCTAGTCCACTAGGGCTGAGTATCGTGCAGTTGCCCTCACTACTACCAAGTATCGTCCTTTGATTCTTCTCTTATTTTCTTTTAGTTTATTTCCTAAAAATATTAGTCCAGGAAAAAAAAATGAAAACAAATGCTACATCATTTCATAAGATTTAATTGCTGTATGAATAGATGCAACTGCCTAGATTTTAAGTACAATAAATTACACTAATGGATAAAACTGCAACATGGTTGCTATATAGAAAGAGCCAACTAAAATTGTTGGATTTAAACCTTATAGGCTTCCCCTTGTTTTTCCATGTCAAATAATACTTAATTTTTGTTATTTATTTCAAAAGAAAATTACAATTCCACATTGGAAGATTACAAGTATGTCATTCACTTTATATTGAACTACAATTAGGGTTTGTGTTGATCAAGCGAAATATTGGTGAGCTCAAAAGACCAAGCACCAAGTTTTTGTTGACCACGTTTGGAGAACTAACTTGCTTCCCAGAGAAAGATCCCCCAAAAGTAACTTTATAGCCTTTTTGGAGAAGGAATCCTCATAACTAACTTAGACAAGTAGCTATGGCTGCCTACAAAAGGGATGTTATAGCCTTTCCAGAGAAAGAATGGTAGGGATAAGAGATTAGCTACGACACCTACAAAAGGGATGCTATAGCCTTTCTAGAGAAGGAATCCCAAGAACTAACTTTATAGTCTTTCTAGAACTTTAAAGCCTTTCCTGAGAAGAAATCCCCAAAACTAACTTAGACGAGTAGCTATGGTCTTACAAAAGGGATGCTATAGCTTTTCTAGAGAACAAATGACAGGGATAAGAGATTAGCTATGGCACCTACAAATGGGATACTATAGCTTTTCCAAAGAAGAAATCCTCAAAACATAGACAAGATGGTATGGATAAGAGATTAGCTACAACCTCTACAAAAGGGATGCTATAGCCTTTCCTGAGAAGGAATGGCAGGGAAATCTAGAGAAGGAATGGTAGGGATAAGAGATTATAGTCTTTCCAGAGAAGGAATCCCAAAACTAACTTAGAGGAGTAGCTGTGGCCCCTCCAAAAGGGATGCTATAGCCTTTCTAGAGAAGGAATCCCCAAAACTTAGACGAGATGACAAGGATAAGGGATTAGCTATAGCCTTTCTAGATAAGGAATGGCAGGGATAAGATTACAGTCTTTCCAGAGAAGGAATCCTCATAACTAACTTAGAGAAGTAGTTGTGGCCTCTACAAAAAGATGCTATAGCCTTTCTAGAGAAAGAATCCCCAAAACTTAGATGAGAGGGATGCTCTAGCCTTTCTAGAGAAGGAATGCCCAAAACTTAGACGAGATGGCAATGATAAGGGATTAGCTATAGCCTTTCTAGAGAAGGAATGCCCAAAACTTAGACGAGATGGCAATGATAAGGGATTAGCTATAGCCTTTCTAGAGAAGGAATGGCAAGGATAAGAGATTAGCTATGACCCCTACCAAAGGGATGCTATAGCCTTTCCAGAGAAGGAATAGCAGGGATAAGAGATTAGCTATGGCCCCTACAAAAGGGTTGCTATAGCCTTTCTAACTTAGAAGACCAAGCACCAAGTTTGTTGACCACGTTCGGCAGCCTTACCTACATAAAATTTGATTTTTCTCAACTCCTCCAATGTGCACAATTTTTTTCTCAAAATGTTGGAATGAAATTTGATACGTTCAGTAGCCTCCTCTAACATGCATAATTTTTTTCTCAAAATGTTAGGATGAAATCTGATACATTTAGCAACTTAATTGCATGAAATCTAATTTTTCTTAACTCCTCCAACATGCTCAATTTTTTTCTCTAAATGTTCGAATGAAATCTGATTTTTTTCAACTCCTCCAATGTGCACAATTTTTTCTTGAAAATTGGTTGGCTTTGAGTACTATAAATATTGCTCCTCCCAACATTTTGAGATGTACCAAACAATTCATTCTCCCTTACTCTTCCCATAGCCTTTAGTTCTTCTGCTTCCAACTTCCTTTCATCCAAAATTTTGCTAGTTTTTATTTATTTTTCCACTTTGTTGTTCCTGCTCTCCTCTATACGAGGAAGGCTTGTTTTATCTTAAAGAAACCTTTCCTAATAAATTGAAATAGTTTTTTTAGGACAGTGCATTTGTTGCACAACTCAAGTACATTAACCTATCCTTGTTAGTGTTATTATTTTTTCCCAACAATTTTTACCAGGCTAAGTGAGCACTAGTCATCACCACAAGTTGGGGAATAAAATTTTTAGATAAGGATCCAATGATCCAATTGAACACTAATTGATCCTTTTAGAACCATGAGGAGTACTTAGGATTCGGCCGATTGTTGTCAAGAAATTGAGGTGGATGGGAATAGAGCCATCCACATGACTTGGTAGGTCATAACTAAAAAGAAGAGGCATAAGTTGACATTGCCATAACAAATAATTATTTTCAAATAGTTTGATTGGTAACTAGTGTATAATATTGGGTAGGAACAAAATGTTATTGTTGTCAAAAAAAAAGAATGTGATGGAATGATGGTAGTAATATTGGTTGGAAGAAGCTATGAAAAAAAATTTGAACTATTTGGATTTTAGACCGCTTGTTAGCTCTAATGGCATGTAAAGTGTAACACGCGACTACTGGGTTGTCATTCAGTAACAAGAATATGTACATATATATTGTGCAACTCATGATAGAGATAATGATTGACCATAATTATAATAGAAATAATGATTAGTCAAAATTATCTCTATATTTGAAGATTAAAACAACTTGGCTCTTATCTATAATAACTTCCTTATTATGGAAGTGACAAGTAGTCACCAAACCTTTTAATGAATGTTAAAAGCACAACAAATGTTAGGGTTTCAAAAATGGCTGGAAAAGCTATATATATATATATATATATATTATACACACACACATATATTTATGACATAAAAACTGTAATATCTAAGAAAAAGAAGTTCACAAGGAGATTATATAATAATACATGAAAATATTGCTCCATTTGATTAGAGCTGAGTAAAAGTGTCTAATAACTTCATTTTTGTCGCAATATTATCGCTATTGAACAATAGATTCAAATCTAATTCCATTTTTGTTGTCACATGTGATTATTGTATCAATGTCTCTACCATCATCACTAACCACACCATCACCACCATTTTGATTACAACTGCCATTGCTAGCTAGTTTCCTGGACCGGTCAAACCCAAAACCGGCCCTTGACCAAACCCACAGTTCGGAACCGAAACCGGCCCGTCCACTTATGGTCCAGTTTAGATTCATGATTTCTAGGCCCAGAATCGGAATTGGCTCGAATAAAAAATATTACAAAGTTATCTCATTTTGCCTTTGCTTAGACTCGACCAAACATATACTAACCAAATTCTTAACCATTTAGCCTAAACTTCTATTTGGTAAAATTGCTCCAAATATATATATATATATATATATATATATATATATATATATATATATAAGAAGAAAAAAAAATAAAAGTACAGCAAAGAGCCATTGGCCAACGACTCAATGCTCATGATTTTAAACTTTAAAGAGACGTTAGTTCCTTTTGATTTTAGTCCGTTACGTTTTTTTTGTAATTTATTTCTCATTTTCTCCTATAAATACTCTTCAATCTCATTTCATTTTCCACACCAAATTTCATCAATCTCTCTCATTCTCTCTTCTTTCAATCCATCAAAATCTATCACTCTCTATTCTCTCAATTCCAAATATGCACCATTTATTATTTTCTTATTATTTTTTCACCAAATTTCAATATTTTTTAACTTCTCTCCATTTATATTAATTCTCTCCATATTCCTCCATACCAAATTTTAAATATTTATATAAATTCTCTCCATATTCCTTATTATTTTGAGATGTACCAAACAATTCATTCTCCCTTACTCTTCCCATAGCCTTTAGTTCTTCTGCTTCCAACTTCCTTTCATCCAAAATTTTGCTAGTTTTTATTTATTTTTCCACTTTGTTGTTCCTGCTCTCCTCTATACGAGGAAGGCTTGTTTTATCTTAAAGAAACCTTTCCTAATAAATTGAAATAGTTTTTTTAGGACAGTGCATTTGTTGCACAACTCAAGTACATTAACCTATCCTTGTTAGTGTTATTATTTTTTCCCAACAATTTTTACCAGGCTAAGGGAGCACTGGTCATCACCCACAGTACTGGCTGGGGAATAAAATTTTTAGATAAGGATCCAATGATCCAATTGAACACTAATTGATCCTTTTAGAACCATGAGGAGTACTTAGGATTCGGCCGATTGTTGTCAAGAAATTGAGGTGGATGGGAATAGAGCCATCCACATGACTTGGTAGGTCATAACTAAAAAGAAGAGGCATAAGTTGACATTGCCATAACAAATAATTATTTTCAAATAGTTTGATTGGTAACTAGTGTATAATATTGGGTAGGAACAAAATGTTATTGTTGTCAAAAAAAAAGAATGTGATGGAATGATGGTAGTAATATTGGTTGGAAGAAGCTATGAAAAAAAATTTGAACTATTTGGATTTTAGACCGCTTGTTAGCTCTAATGGCATGTAAAGTGTAACACGCGACTACTGGGTTGTCATTCAAGAACAAGAATATGTACATATATATTGTGCAACTCATGATAGAGATAATGATTGACCATAATTATAATAGAAATAATGATTAGTCAAAATTATCTCTATATTTGAAGATTAAAACAACTTGGCTCTTATCTATAATAACTTCCTTATTATGGAAGTGACAAGTAGTCACCAAACCTTTTAATGAATGTTAAAAGCACAACAAATGTTAGGGTTTCATAAATGGTCGAAAAGCTATATATATATATATATATATTATACACACACACATATATTTATGACATAAAAACTGTAATATCTAAGAAAAAGAAGTTCACAAGGAGATTATATAATAATACATGAAAATATTGCTCCATTTGATTAGAGCTGAGTAAAAGTGTCTAATAACTTCATTTTTGTCGCAATATTATCGCTATTGAACAATAGATTCAAATCTAATTCCATTTTTGTTGTCACATGTGATTATTGTATCAATGTCTCTACCATCATCACTAACCACACCATCACCACCATTTTGATTACAACTGCCATTGCTAGCTAGTTTCCTGGACCGGTCAAACCCAAAACCGGCCCTTGACCAAACCCACAGTTCGGAACCGAAACCGACCCGTCTACTTAAGGGCCGGTTTAGGTTCATAATTTCTAGGCCCAGAATCGGAATTGGCTCGAATAAAAAATATTACAAAGTTATCTCATTTTGCCTTTGCTTAGACTCGACCAAATATAAACCAACCAAAATCTTAACCACGTAGGCTAAGCTTCTATTAGGTAAAATTGTTCCTATATATATTTATAGTTTGAAAAGAAAAAAAAATTAAAATAGAGCAAAGAGCTGTTGGCCAACGGCTTAATGCTCATGATTTTAAACTTTAAAGAGACGTTAGTTCCTTTTGATTTTAGGCCGTTACGTTTTTTTTGTAATTTATTTCTCATTTTCTCCTATAAATACTCTTCAATCTCATTTCATTTTCCACACCAAATTTCATCAATCTCTCTCATTCTCTCTTCTTTCAATCCATCAAAATCTATCACTCTCTATTCTCTCAATTCCAAATATGCACCATTTATTATTTTCTTATTATTTTTTCACCAAATTTCAATATTTTTTAACTTCTCTCCATTTATATTAATTCTCTCCATATTCCTCCATACCAAATTTTAAATATTTATATAAATTCTCTCCATATTCCTTATTATTTCTAATTAAAGTTTCAATATTATTTAAATTCTCTTCTTTTATATTAATTTTCTCCATATTCCTCCATACTTTTTTTTTAATTCTCTCCAATTATATTAATTCTGTCCATATTCCTCCATACCAAATTTTAAATATTTATATCAATTCTCTCCATATTCCTTATTATTTCTAATTAAAAATTTAATATTATTTAAATTCTCTCCATTTATATTAATTCTCTCCATATTCCTCCATAATTTTTTTAATTCTCTCCATTTATATTAATTCTTTCCATATTTCTCCATACCAAATTCTATTATTTATATTAATTTTACCAAAAAATGGCAAGTAGAGCCAACAAAAGCAAGGCTAAGGTGGGCGAATCCTCTAATGTTCATGATTATGATTATGAAGATTGGGGTTTAGAGATAGATGTAGATGAGCAAGAGCAAGTCAACACCAACACTATTGTGGGAGAGCATTACAAGAAAGTCTTCATCCTACCACCAATGATGAATCACAAGAAATTTCTAGAAGGGCGCCAAAATCTGATATCTTCAATCAACATTTCAAGAAGACGGCCACCGATGATCCAAAGAAGTTTACGGTAACTTGAAATCATTATAGACAAACTTTTAAAGATACTCAAGGAGGTGGATATGGATCATTTTGGAGGCATCTTGAAAAAAAGCATCCAACTCAACTTGGTCATACCACCACGCAAGCACAAATTACCGGGTACACAAAATCTAACCCTCCCCCCCCCCCCCCCGCGCCCCCTTCTCAATTATTTCGTTTTAGTGACCAAACTTATAAAGAAGAATTAGGTAAATTTGTTTCCGTAGAGTATTTATCTTTTATTTTTGGTGAAAATTTTGGTTTTAATCAATTTATTTAAAATGCTTGTCAACCACAAGCAAAACGTGTTCCTAGAAATACTCTTAAACGCACAATTTTTAGTCTTGACAAAAAAGGAAAAAAGGATTTACAAAAAAATTTCAAGGATTTTAAGGGACATGTGCATATAGGTAGTGATATTTGGAGTGATCATTGGCAAGTCCATTCTTATATGGGTTTAACATACCATTGGATAGATGATTATTGGAATAATCAAAAAAGAATAATTGCATTTAGAGTTTTTGATGACAGGCATACAATAGATAATATTTATAGATTAATTAGACAAGTTTTAGATGAATTTTATTTGGTAAATAAAATTTTTTCAATTGGTTTTGATAATGCCACGGCAAATACTGTTTCAATTGTTGAATTAGAAAATGTTTGTAGACCCACCTTTAGTGGACAATTTTTTCATATTAGATGTGTTTGTCATGTTGTAAATTTATGTGTACCAGATGGTTTAAAAACTCTTGAAGCTTTTTTAGCTCCAATAAAACAAGCAATTTCATATTTATGGACACATCCTGAAATAATGAAAAAATGGCAAAAATTTTTTAAAGCAAATGTCAAAAAACCAAAGAGATTTCCAAGAGATGTTCCAACGCGTTGGAATTCTACTTATATTTTTCTTAACGAATCATTTGATTATAAAGATTTATTATGCATATTTGTTGCAAATAACATTTCCCAAGTTATTTTATATCCACAACATTGGAATGTTTGCAAAAAAAATTTAGATCTTTTAAAAGTTTTTAATGATGCTACTTGTACTTTGTCTGGTGTTTATTATCCTACTACTCATTTATTTATGAAAGAATGTATTAATATTTCAGTAATTTTAGAAGAAACTAAAAAAAACATTTTACTAGAAAATACTATTAAATTAATGGAATTAAAATGGCTAAACTATTATAGAGATATTTCATCTATTTATTTAGTAGCTGGTGTTTTTGATCCACATTGTAAAATTGATGGTTTATATGATTGTTTGCAAGCTTATTATGAATATTTAGGTTTAAATGATAATGTAGATATTACAAAAATAATTTCTTTTACTAGAGTCTTAGTAGTAAATGTATATGAAGAATTTGGTAAGACTTATAGTGGCCCTCTCCCATCTTCTCAATTTAGTAGTAGACAAAATGAGAACTTAAGTAGTAGAATGAATAAAGAATTAGAGATTATTATGCATAGGCATAAAAAAATAAAAGGCAGGATTAGGAAATAACTATGAAATAGATAATTATCTAATAACACATTTTGAGTTTGATGATTGTACAGAATTCAAAATACTGGATTGGTGAAAGGGGCATTCAAGCCACTACCCAATTCTTTCTATGATTGCCAAAAAGGTTTTAAGAACTTCATGTTCGACAGTTGCTATAGAACAAGCATTTAGCACCAGATGCCATATTTTAGATGAAAGGCGTTCAAGTATTAGTCATGAATCATTGGAAGCTCAAGTTTGCCTTGATGATTGGACTAAAGCATAATATCGACAACAAGAGATAGATCGTGTGAAATTAGAGTTATTTGATGTAACGGACGACTGAGACACCACTGGCACTGAAACAACAGAAAGTAACGATTAAGGAAAGTAGGAGATTACTAAAAAGATAAGAGAACTACATGGGCTTTGATTTCACTACCCCTGGAGGATATGTAAGTGCTTAATTCGTTAAGTTCAAACCCCTTTTTCTTTTTGTTTTCCAAAATATAGTAATTTTAGATTTTTGATGATTTCTGATTGAAATCATATATTTGAACTGTATTAAAACTGGAACCTTATTAAAACCAAAACTAGAACTGAAACCATCAATTTTGAAACCGTCCCAAAACCGTCTCTTAAAGGCTTGGTTCTGGTTCATCATTTCTATTGAACCGGAACTGTCGGTTCCTGAACCATGGCGAGGACTGTCACTAGCACCATAGTTGTCACATCTAATGTTGGTAGATTTAAAAGTGACAATCTATAGCAAACTATGAAAATAGAAACAAAACTCTCATAAAGAGAGAATATACATCTAAAATAGAGGAACATGACTAATTAGTTACATAACATTATTTAATAGGTATATTTCATGTTCTTCAAGAATTTGTTAATTTAACATGAAAAATAAGTAGTAATTCATTAAAAATGTAAAAAATGTTTAAAATAGAAATGGGTATACAAGATACCACGCTAAAACCCAACTCACTTTATGAGAGGGCTTTAAAATTAAGAGATAATATCAAACACTCCCTTGATATTTTATTAAATATCAAATCGGACTTTAAAGTTTAGAAAATATCAAATACCCCCTTCACTGAAAAGAAAAATATCAAATACCCCCTGATTATAAGTTAATTAATGCAGTTTATTTGCTAACATTTTTTTTTTTTTTTTGTAAACTAAACTACCCTCTTCAAGAAAATGGAAACTGAAGAAATACTGAACAGCAGAAATACATTTGAGAGTACGTCTTCGTTTAGTGCTTTGCCTTTACAGCCGGTACCTTGCCACGGAGCTGCTGGCGGCGAAGCCTCTGGTCAAATGGAGCAGGCTTTTTTCATGTCTGGTCCGATCGAGCATAGAGCACTCTCGGGGCCGCTGGATAGTGCTAGAGCTTCTGATGGGGGCAGTGGAGTTTCGTTTTCTCCACCATTGGGTGGAATGCATGTGAAAAAGAAGAAGAAGAAGGGCATTTCGGGGTTTCGGAAGGCATTTATCAGAACTTCCCTGAGAAAAAGAGGCCCGGGGTTGTGCCTGTGCGAAAATTTGTTGGCCGACAGAAGGATATTCCCGGTGGTGGTGGCGGTGAGCCAAAGACGCCGAGTCAGAGTAATGTGTAGTGGGCTTTGGGGAAAGCGGGCGAGGATCGGGTATTTGTGGTTATTTCGAAGGAGCTCGGGTGGTCATTTGTGGGGATATATGATGGTTTTAAATCTAATGCTTGTTGGGAGTTTAATGTCATGAAGTTTGTTGTTTTGGGGAAATTGGTTGTGTTTCTGGATGCTTTTGCAATATTATGTTTGTCAGATTGTACCGGATTTTGTGATCTCGTAGTATAATTGAATTTTTTAGTACAGCTGCAGGATTGTGTCCATCTTATTGCTTGATGTTAATATTCATGTTGTTTTCATCATTCTATCGAAGGTGTGGGTTTGCATTCTTGTGGACTTATTGGCAAAATTTCTGATTCATTTTGCCTGCCCTGATTCATCTTGTGGACATACGCCTGATTCTTCTTGCCTGCCCTGCATTTCATCCCTCTCCAGCATTTCATCAAACACCTGTTGAGCCATTTCCAAGTCCCCAGATTTCACGTAACCAGATAGCAAAGAATTCCATAATCAAGCAATTTCAATTCAAAAAGGCACATAACAAAGTTTTGAAGTCAGCATTTCTCTGAATTTTGCATTACCAAAACGCACAGAACAAAGTTCTGCAATCAGACATTTCAATTCAAAACACGTGAATTGTTTTCTTAACTATTCCCATATCATACACTTGATTAGTTTTGGCAAGCTTGCAGTTTTATTAAGCTAAAATGTGTCTCCACTGATATGTCATTTGACAATGAACTTCCATCCAGATTCTCTACTTTTGAGCTACGAGATTACCAAGCAATGTACCTTGTGTGAGAAAGTCTTGAGATTGCTCATGTTTGGACAAAGTGAAGCAGAAAGAAGTGTTATAGATCTGAGATTCAGCCTCCTCTAATTTCTCTAAGTGTTGAATTTTGTTGTGGATTCTCGCTAGATTTCTTCTGCTTTTTTGGAAGAGCTCTGATTTTGGTTTAACGTTTCTAAGACAAGGGACTGCACTTTGTTCATGAGATGGTGTTGAGAGCAATGTCAAGGGCTCTTGAAGTGACTGAGCTTGGATATTTAAATATGACTGATAAAGTTCTTAATCGATATCCAGAGCTTGCACTGATGGTTCTTGTCTATTGGTTGCTTTGATGAGGGATGAGGATGTTTATGTGATGAATGTAGGAGGACTTTTTCGCCTTTTCTACTTTTTTAATAAATTATTTAATTTGATTATAAGTCAAAGGGAGTATTTGATATTTTTCAAACTTTAAGGTCTAATTTAATATTTAATAAAATCTCGAGGAAAGTGTTTGGTATTATATCTAAAATTATCTTTTCCCCTTTAGCTTTTAATGAAATACTGCCAAAAATTAATTAGTTGGAGATTTTGCAGAGACCTTAATTACTGTTTTCAAATGAGCACAAAAAGAGGGGGCGCAAACCTCATGTCCTACATATAGATAACAATGGTTGGCGGGTTTGAACACCATGTATTCATAATATGAAATAAAATTACATAAAAAAGTGGAACATTAATATTCTCACATCTTCTCGAGTAATTGAAAAATGTTTGATAGATGTTATAGTATTGAAATGAACACACCATGTGTCTAATTCTGAAGAAGAGATTTATTAGGTTGGACACACCTTGATTTTGTTTAGTATGCATTGCTTTGACATAAGTTGAATAATGATTCTTTTCCTTTTTTTTTTTTTTTTGAATGGCTGGAACAAAATCATCATTTTAAAACTGAAGATGTTTTTTACCTGATCTCCCATAAACAAAGTATTGACTTCATGTTTAAAGAGAAATGATCCATATTAGTTTGAGAGAAGTAGAAAATGAAACACTTAAAAATAAATAAGTATGATCAAGATCCTATTAGTTTAACATTTTAAATTCAAATTGAGTTGTCACTTAAATGCCCTCCATCACAAATTTAGTTGCCAACAAATAGTATTAGAGAGAGGACCATACTTAGCTTGTCTAGTCTTCTCTTAACTAGACTTAAAAATGGAGGGAATAGGGTTTGAGCTAGATCATATAGGGTTAATCTAGTGCTGTTATTAAAAAAAATGCAACATTGCGAACAAACAAAAAAGTAAAAAGCAAAACAAAAAATCTGCAAAATTCGGAGGATTGAATTTGAGATTACGAGAGAGTCTATTTATTAAAAATATGTGATTTACCGTGAAAGAAAAATGTTAGGTTCATGTTCAAATAGACATGTATTATGTTGGGGAGAAAAGGATAAACCACTTAATAAGTCTGACCTAGTTGAGTCCTGTAGATTCTGATCTTATGCTCAAGTTAGTTTAATTGTTTAAGTTCAAGTTGTGTATCAGATTCTTATGGACTCTCTTCGAATTAAGTTAGGAACAAACAGTCTATTCACATTCGAAGCAAAGTGAAAGTGCAGGAACTGTCTTTTCGCATCTGAAGCCAAGCGTGAGAACAATGATTAAATCAATTGATTCTGAGTTGGTGTGTAAAACGTGTTCTTCAGTCTCTTTGGTTCTTTAAAAAAGAAGCAAGAACGATTTGTGAAGTATATATATATGTGTTCGACACAGAACGCTACCTTACACCAGCGTACAATTTCCATCGAACAATTAAACCAAAAAAGAGAGACAGAGAGCGCCAAATTCACATATGAATCCTGAAATTTACAGAGCTGCCATTTCAGGCGACTGGAAAACCATAAAAAAATTGTCTACCGATTTCCACACTCTGAAAACACCAAACGGGGACACCATCCTCCATTTGCTCTCCCGATCCCCTGACTCTCCTGCAGCTGCAGATGCGGTGGAAGAGATTATTGCACGATATCGCAGCCTGGCTAGCAAGACAAATAACCAAAACGAAACCCCACTAGTTATTGCCTCAAGAAGAGGGCACTCTCACTTCGTTGCAGCACTGATTGATGGTACAAAAAAGGTTGTTCGTAATAAGACAAAGGCACTATGGGCTCTGAGATATGATTGTGCACTCTTTGAAGCTGTAAGGAATAATCAGTACGAAGTAGTACAGTTGTTGGTTAGAGAAGGTATTCACTTTCCAACCATTAGGTTCCCGTTTGAGGGATATCCTTTATATTTAGCGGCGGAAAAGGGATACATAGATATTGTGGGTTTGATTTTGTCAACTGGCGAACCTCTGTTTTCTGCTCTTCCCTTGCAGAAAACCGCCTTGCACGCCGCCGTATTCCGGAATTCTGCTGGTAATTAGTTTTATTCTTATGGTCTCTGTATATGTGGCGCTGCATGTGTAATGGTAATTTTTTAACTTAAATAATGTTTAAGTTTACAATCTTAGTTATTCAAATATCAAAGCAAATGTTATCGTAGAACACATATATAAACTACAAGGAACACGAATTGTTTGAATTCTGATTTCAATTGAAAGAAACCTGTTTACATATCTGTCCATAAAATAACAATATAAAATTAATAGGGCAGCAAATTAAGTTTATTCATTTTTTCCAATAAAATTGGCATGGGTAAATAGCTTCATTCATCCCATAACTTGGTACGTTAGTTTAATTTAATCTATCACATTCAAAAAGTTTTAATTTAGTCTGTAAACTTGCAAATTTGTTCAAATTAGTCCTTTTAATAAAATCAATCCAAACAAAATTTAATGTATTTAGTCATTGACTTGCACAATTTATAAATATTTTTCTAAAATTATATTTCTAATTATTTAACTTAGTTACGATTTTGACAATTTTCAATTTAAATAGTTAAAGAGTAATTTTGTCTATTTATAATATATTTTTGATAACTAACAAAAATTGTTGTATGTTTGTGAAAATTACAAAGTTGGAAGTGATAACATACAAAATAAAATTTTTAAGGATATTTTGTGAAATAGGAAAAGTTTAACATAGTTATTTGCAATTTACTGTTTTATTTTGGTTTCTTTTACCACCTTTTGTTCTAAATATATGTAAGTCATGTAATTGGATACATTAAGTGTCATTGGCTCGATTTCATTAGAATGACCAATTAAAATTGAACTAGTAAGTTAATAGATCAAAATGAACTTTTTTGAATATTTGTGACCAAATCAAACTAAGTTTTCAAGATGGACTAATTGTACTATTTACCCAATTGTCTTGGAAGAGTTACTACAACCACATTAGAAGTTTTAAGGAACATTTGAACCAATAGGATACATGAAACTTGACAAAACACTTTAAAAGCGCCATTATGATTTGGTACTTCTCTTCAAAATCCAACCTAATCTTACCCTTTCGATGACCATTTAGTCATTCCTGTTTGTTTGTTACCGTTATGATTATGAATAGAGACTTACATTTCACCTGAAAATTACACCCTGCAGAATGCGTGAAAATGATCCTGAATAAGTGGCCTAAACTCATCAAGAAGAGCGATGCACATGGATGGAATGCACTTCATTATGCTACTCTATTCAATCACAGGGTTTTGGTAAAACTATTATTGTCTCAAGACAACTCCTTGGGGTATGTTCCAACTAAGACAGACGACTTCATGTGTGCCATACATATAGCTGTCAGTAAGGGACATCTGGATGTAGCAAAAGAGATTTTATCTCACTGTCCCGATTGTTGGCAGATGGTTACTCATAAGCGCAAGAATATTCTTCACCTTGCAGTTGAGCACGAGCGCAAAGAAATGCTGGAATTCATCTTAACATCTGATTGGGTTCCTGAACTTATCAATCAGAGGGATGCTGACTGGAACACTCCTCTCCATCTTTATGTTTCTACCAAAAACTTAGATGGACATGACCTTATCAATCATCGTTGTGTTGATAGGGATGCCAAGAACTGGTTTCTCGATACTCCATTAAGCATCATCATAGGTCAGGAGGCTGATAAGATTACACCAAGACAGGTAATGGCATGGCATTTATTTGTCTTGCTCTCTGTCACTTACTGGGATTGCTTGCCAATTAGATCAGATTGAAGCAAGATTAAAAAATATTTGGAGCCGAAAACCTTTTTTTTTTCCTTTTTGCAATTGCCATCCTCATTTTTTCAATCAAGTAGGCACAAAACCAATGAAAACGGATGGTTTTGGTTTAGCCAACAAGCACCAACATTTATTGCCTCCTTTGAACCAAAATTTTATTAAAAAGTTCGTCCAATATTATCATCTACATGAATTTTTAAATTTTTTTTTTGATCCTGTACAAACATATGCAACATCAGCCCGTAGATGGTCTTCTATTTCACCTTCACACACAATATTGGACCACATTTGAACTTAGAAAGAATTTTGATTGGTTCTTCACAATCTCTGTTGAGCTAATACAAATTTACTTGTTTTGTCAAACCAACATTTTTCACTAAAATCCTTAATCTAACCTCGTGAATCCAAGACTTCATTTCTCAATTTTCTATGGCACAGTCAATTGATTCAACCTCTAAAGAAGTGTCCTCGTAAAATTTTCTTCCCACATCCAACTTCTCTTCTATTCAAAGAGCATCAAGCTCACTAAAATCTTTTCTATGCCGTTAGTTTCTTGTTGCTCCTCTAGATAGATGATTTCTTCTTTTTATTTAATCTCAATAAATAATGTAAATAACCCAAAATCTTCAGCCAACTAAAAATCTTTAAATTTTTCTCTATCATAAACAAATTTAACATTATTGAAATCAATAGCCCATTCCAAATTAGACTTTGGTTTATATTGAGGTCCATATCTAAAAACAAAGACAAATATTTGATCAAAAATCAACGCAAGATTTGGAAATAAAATATTCCTTTGTACAAATTTAAAACAATTGATTTTCTCACAATATTAAAAAACAGTTTTTCTTTCTTTTTCTCGTTTATCTTAGACAATAGTGAAGTAATTGTCCAATCAATTTGGTTTATGAAATCACAATGTCTAAAAAAAATTTCTACCAATGTTGATCATCATTCACTTTGATCGAAACATGTTAGATGCAAAATTTCAAACTTTTTACTATTGATCAAATCTTGATCTATTTTAAAATTTTAATTTAAGTACCCTTTTTACAAAATTACGTCAAGTATTAATGTAAAGCAATGAAGAATGAAACACTCCACGATCAATTAACCAACATTTAATATTGATGGCTCTGATACCATTTGCTAAAAGTAAATGTCAATATAAAAGCAAAAGGAGGACAAAGCTAACATGCCTTATAGGCTTTATTTTCTTACAAAATTTGGAGGTCTAATTTTACTATTAAAAGCCGTATGGCATTTTATTGTTTCATCCATACCACTCACACACCTTTTCTTTTCTTAGTCTTTCTAAATCTAACACACAAATGGACCATTTTCTTTCATCCATTGCATACAACATGAAGGTGAGATTTTCGTACGGCAATGTATCTATGAAGGTGAGATTTGGTGTGTTCCTATTGGTTTGAACTTATGAGTTTAAGTTGGCTCATACTATTGCTGAACTACTTTTAATTAGATTTCTAATGTGTTTTCTCCCCAGCAATATGTATATTCTGTATCACTTAAAAAATATCGTGCCTCCTCACTCTGATGTCTTGTGCCTCCACATGTGACACGTCCTTCGGGATTGGGAAGCAGAGAAAGTTCAGAGATACCTAGGCGAATTTTGCACAAGGATTAACTGATACTGTTATTCAAAATTTGGTTTTAACTTTCAGAATTTAATTAAAGATGAGTTGGTCAAAGCGGGTGCAAACCCAGCGATGCAGAATATAGATGGCGCAATGCTGAAAAGATCAACTGTAAGTGGGGAAGCACAAAAAATGGAGCCTTACATGGTTGTTACTACACTGATAGTAACAGTGACTTTTGCAGCCGGATTTACTGTCCCAGGTGGCTATGATGGCACACAAGGGAATGAAGGCATGGCAATTCTGTCAAAGCAAGCAGCATTTACAGCATTTGTAGTCTCAGATTCATTTGCATTGATGTTCTCAATAATTGCCCTGCTTCTACAATTTGCTGCCGTTCAAAGCAAAAGGCTTGCAATATTTGCAATATTTTCAGATCTACCTCTTGTTTACATCACATTTTGTATGGCATTCTCCATGCCATTGATGGTGATCGCATTTCTTACTGGTCTTTACGTTGTGTTACCTGAGCGATCCATCAGGACTTATCTGATAGTTGTTGGTTCCGTGGTTTGTCTTCCGATGCCGTTATTCTTGCTGCGTTCATTCGTCAGATTTGTGCGAGGTATAAGATCTTATACGTCACGCGCTTATGATTATGATTTACGCTACATTGTTTAAAGCAAGATTGTTTCGTTCACTGCTGATTATAGCATGTGCTACTTTGTTTGTCTTTGTTCGAAGATGTTGTTTGCTTCATTTTTTTTTCTTTTTCATGGCTTGTGCCAGCTTTCTGTAAATCTGCACCAAGAACATGTTGTGTTGTTGATACAAAGATGATTATTAAGTGTATTGAGTGTATTGTTAACATTTTGCTCATGCTGTTGCGTGAATTTTCTGTCTCTGTTTTTCAATTTTTTTTTCGTTATTTTTTCTTCATCAGTTTTCCTTTCTTTCTCTAGCCTTCATTAATGAAAGAATAGTTAGTCAAAAGACTTAATTCACTTATATTTTGCTGAAATAAAGAAAAGTAGAAGAATAAATATAGCGGAAAGAAAAAAGTATTACATTATGAACTTGGCCATGGGGTGATATTTTTTGGGATGAAAAAATTAATAAAACCATCAATTCTCTCTATCTGGTATTTAAAAGGTTCAATTATATTCTCATATTTATTAATTTGATTTTAGTTCCTCCTCTAACCAAATCAGACGAAATCAAGATGTCCAAATCTCACAGACATATGAAATCCAAAAAAGAAATTCTGGATATTACAATTGGATATTCCGATTTTAAATTCTACGTTGCCTATTTATGAGTGGGATAGACAATTTTTTTTCTTTTTTTTAATAAAAAAATCATTTTTTTCTCAAACACAAAAAAAAAAAAATCATTTTTGTGCTAATAGACAATTTTTTTTTAACAAATTTCATTTTTGTCTAAAAAAAAAAACTCATTTTTCAATATATCTCCTATCTCACAACCACTATCTCACAAAATGTGAAAACATATTTTGAAATACTATCCATACACGCCTTATTAATTTATCATTACAGTCTTACCTCCAATGTTCAAAATAGTACTAAATTTATTATCCAAAGCTATCTACACTAATAGTACTTCAAACTCGAAAAGGTGAATGAGCACATAGGTGATAAACCACCATTTGCGCTAGTTCAAATATCTTATTTGTCTTTCTAAAAAAATGGATATCTTCACAAAAAAAAAAAAAAATTTCAATTCTTTTTTTTTTTTTTTGGTCTAACCGAACCAAAGCAACCTCAAGACTTCTTATATTTAAAATAATTTGTATATCCACCCTAATGAAGGCGAAATTCACAACCTGT
The DNA here is from genome assembly GCA_020080225.1 of Gynochthodes officinalis. Taxonomy (NCBI): domain Eukaryota; kingdom Viridiplantae; phylum Streptophyta; class Magnoliopsida; order Gentianales; family Rubiaceae; genus Gynochthodes; species Gynochthodes officinalis. The sequence goes on from CM034624.1 coordinate 22,109,568, forward strand.
CTAAAACCCAATCCGATGGTTTGGACTCGAGATCCGTCGTCTTCCTAGTGTTGGTCACTCCTACAAATGGTTCTTCGAGGCCTAAGTAAATTCACAATCAAAGTGTAGTTACTTTCAGTTATCAGAGCTTGTCCTCATACCTGGTTGTCATCAAGGTTTTATCCACCTTGTCCCATCATTTTTGGGATTTGATGTCGTGGATTGCTACACAAATTATGGTTATAACCGCTGATTGCATGTCACCATATCTTTCCCTGATTACCGCATGTTGTTATGCACTTGTGGATAAGTACGGCTTTACTGAGTTCCCACTTCAAGGTCTAGAACTCTGAGGTCCCAAACATTTAGTGTGATTTCAGTGTACTTTAACTGATGCGGATGTCCGGAACTATTTACGTCACTGAGGTCTAATCCTTGACTCTAAGATCCCGCCTTAGAGCACGAGAGCTGAGGTTTGATCTTTGGCTCTGAAGACTTGCCATGAAGCGCAAAAAATCTAGCCTCTGACTGGTGATGTGGATCTTAGCCTTCAATCTGAGATGGGACATTGGGAACTAAACCCATACACATCATGAGCCCCCCAGACTTTAGCGTGATAATGTCAGGCTAAGGTCTTATCAAAAGTATGTGGTTAGGATGTTTGGAGAGAGAATGAGGGGTAATGATTATCTTGCCGTATTTCTTGTCAGTTAAAGTCTATCGTGGGTCATGTGAATGGGTAATGTTTACCTTGTGAAGGTACAACATTTAATGTTTGCGGGGATCCAAAAGATTTTGTGGAGTTTCATATAAAAGTCTTAGGGTTTGACATAAAAGGTCATGGCTTTTTGCCTTTAGACTTCTCATCTGTTTTTTTCGTAGTCTTTTTGTATTCCAAAAGGTGAAAGCTTTCGTTGTGTGTCTTTGCACTGGCAAGGAGTTGGGATGTCTAGCGAGTTTCTAGCAATTTTGCAAGGTGTGTCCAACGAGAGTTTTACATCGTCTTCAGAAAGCACTTTGAGAAAAAGTAAGTATGTCCTCATCTTACTCTTTGTCTTCTGGATCTTCCCATTGGGAAGAAAAGACTGTGTCCCTGGCTGATGAGGAGGGTAGGGCATATGGCTCGTCTGACCAAAGGAATGCTTCTGTTATTGGGATGGTGAGGTCAAGAAGAATGAGAGTTACTAGAAGAAAAAGGGTTTTGGTCGTTTTGAGTTAAGAGGAGAGGGGTAGTGTTTCTGAAGGTGAGGCAATAAGTTCTTCTTCGAAAGAACTAGAGGAATTTGTTACAGCCCAATAGTGAGGTATTCCTCAAAATTCGTGCCTACTGTAGAGTCTCTGTGATCATTTTTTGAAGAGACGGATGTTAGGGAGCTCAGGAAGAGATACCATATTCTAAAAGAATATGGCGCTAAGGCTGCTCGTGTTGAAGGTAGGGCATGTGACCCTCTAGTGAGGTATACTACCGTATATGAGGAACACCTGAAAGTAGGCATAAGATTTCCTATTTGCCAATTGGTAGAGGATATTCTAAGTTATTATAGAATAGCCTTAGCCTAATTGCTGCCCAATTCTACGAGGACAATTATAGGATTTGAGATTTTGTGTTGATAAGGGAAAGTTAAAAGTTTCGTAGATCTGTTTAGGTATTTTTACTGCATAAAAAAATCTACCAATTCCAACGGGTATTTTGCATTTTTTTCTGAGATCTAATAGCAAGGTTGTTAGGCCTTTAGGCCACAATGAGTAGAAAAGACGGTTTTTCTTTATTAAATTTGAGGCTTGTGGGCTGAAGATGGAGTGGTTTTATGGAGATGCAAATGATATATATCCAAACCGAAAAAGGTAGAATCCCCGTGGTAGTTACACGGTGAAGACAGAATTGGTAGTTATATGGAGAAAGACCTTGTGAAGTATAAATTGAGTACGATCATTGCTGATACTGGATCTCTGATAGTGTAATCAGCCGAAAAAAATGAGGCTAAAGGTAGGTGTTTGTATGTTGTAGTGAATTTTTATTGGTGTTGTAGTTGTTAACATTGTATAAATATGTTTTGTTTTGTAGTGGTGAAGTTTAGCAGCTTTGTGAATGATGAACCAATGAAGGAGATGCAGTCAGGTATTGAGGATGTCATTGCTGTGAGGCAAGTTGAGAAGGGAGAGCCTTCAAAGAGGAAGGCTAAGGGGGAGTTTGCTGAGGTCGGAACCCCAACCAAAAGAAAAAGGGTGAAAATACCTGCTAAAAAGAAGACAATGAGTGAGTTTGAGGCTAAGGAGGTGGCCTATAAGACAATGCTATATTTTTCCAAGCTTGGAGAAGATGAGGTGTTGTGGTTTGAGGGTTTGAACAACTATCAAAGGAGGTTGTCTAAGATATCGACAACCGACCTGGAAAATGATTTTCGCTACTCAGTTTCACGAGTAAAATACATCTTTTCTCTTCGATATTGTTTATTTATTTATTTTTATTTTTTTAAGATGTGCATCTAAAAGTATCATACTAGATGGTTGATTGGTAATGCAAGCATTGGCTGTATGGGGTGAATTTGTCCTCAAGGCGAGTGAACAAGCCACTGAGGTCTCTAAACTGCGGGCCGAGGTTGCTCAGCTTAGAGAGGCCGAATTAGCCTCTTTGGATGCAAGGAAAAAGTTGCAGGTTGAGGTGTCTGATGGCTGGAGCTATCAAGGAAGTTGGAGGAGGAGGTGTCCTTTTTCCGCCACCAACTAAGTGAAAGGAGGCAGAGGTGTTGGCAAGTGCAACTATTAATTGGGAAGAGTTTGCCAAGGTGTTGCTGAAGAAATTTTTTCGCACCTAAGATTTTGGTCCATTTGTAGGCCATTTTTCTAAGGTTGCAAAAGAAATAGGGAGGCACGAAGCAGTTGTAGAAGTGCAAGAAAAGTTTCCCACTCTACCATTGGATGAGATGCCTGGTTATGACCCCGAGGCTATGGTGAGAACTAACAAGGTGTATGAGAATGTTGCGAAGGGATTCGATGGCTCTTTCAAGCTATTGTAGTACTTGGCCTCTCGCAGCTCACCCTTGACCTTGGAGAAGCTGGAAGTTTGTAATGTGAATGAAGACCTAGATTTTCAGGCCACAGAGGTTGGAGTTCCAGAAGGGCAAGCTAAGGCGGGGACCTCCGCTCAAGGTGGAGAAAATCAAAATGAGGCTAGCTTCTAGGCCTTTTTTATTTCTTTTTATCAAATGATTGCAAAAAGAATTAATTTGGTTACCCTCAATGGATAAAGTACTGAATTTTATTCAATTTTTATTATATCAAGGTTCTTCATTACCATCAAAGGCTATTATTGCCAATTTGCATGATGAAATTAACATGCGTGAAGCTACACATGCTGGGCTTCAAGATGTCATCTCTAAGTTAGGAGAGGAGAATAAGGAACTTATGGGTCAAGTTGCCTATTTAGAGTACCGAAACCGTTGTTTTAGTGACGAAAGGATGCAGCAAGAATAGGCAATAAGGGAATTGACCCTTAAAGAAAGGTCAATTTTCCTAGAGAATGAAAAAAATAAGAAAATAATTGCTAAACTTTCGTTGAGGTTGAAAGTATTTCCTCTGAACTTAAGGGTAGAGATGAAGTAGTCAGTACCATATCTAGCGAACTTGAGAAGAAACGCCAAGAGGTTCAGGTCTTCAAGGTGGAGTTGGTCCATACAAGCAGCAAATCTTCGAGTTGCAATTTGAATGCAAGATTTGGAGATCAAAGATTGCTTAAATGGAAAATTGTTTGATTGTGGCCTGCCTAAAGATGGCCCCTGCGAACAGAGATCCTGTAGATGTGATAATGGAAGAGTTGGAGCTCATGACCCGATAAGGTTAGAAAGGCACTACTACATACAGGGGTAAAGAGGCAATATTTAACAAGTACCTTTAGTATAGGATTAAGTATGAAGAGCAAAAAAAAAAGAGAGAAAAGAAAATTTGTAAACTATTTCCTTTTGCACTTTGTGTATTTAATAAAATAATTAAGTTTCAAAGTTTGGGAACTTTGAAGGTATAAGGTGCCCACCCTTTAGGATGTTCGGGAACTTTAAGGGATCCAAGGTCCCCCACCCCTTAGAATGTTCTGTCTTAACATCAACATGGATATTTATAATCCTCTCACCTTTTTAGAATGTTATGGAGTTCGCAGTTAAACTCAACTGAACTGAGGTTGCACGTGATCTTCTCAATTTAGAAATTTTAGCAAGGCAATTTTACCACCTTGAATCAAGTTCATGGAAATCCTTATTCCTCCACTCGATTTAAAAATATCAAGTATATAAGCGACGTTTTATTCATGAAACAAAACTTCAAATATAAAAACGTTTTAAATTGCTAACATGGCAAACTCGAGGCAATAAATAGCCCTCCATGTGGCCAAGCGATAACTCTCGGATCTTGACGCATCAATGAACCTGTAAGGGCCTTCCCAGTTGGCTTCTAATTTGCCAAGTTTATAGACTTGGCTTGCTTCATTTTTGCGCAAGACTAAGTCTCCCGGGGTGAATTCATTGATTTTCACTCGTTCATTGTAGTACTTCGCCTTGTCTTGATTATACCGCGTCTCTTTAATTAAGGCCATGTTTCGGTGTTCTTTAAGCAAGTCCAGGTTCAACCGCATCTCTTTTTCGTTGGCTTCGGCATTGAAAGCTACAACTCGGGGACTGGGAACTTCAATCTTCGCTGAGATCACAGCTTCCGAACCATACGTCAAGCTATATGGGGTCTTCTTTGTTGTAGTTTGAGTCATAGTAGGGTATGCCCACAGGACATTTGGGAGATTTTCTACCCAATCCCCTTTTTCTTTGTCCAACCGAGTCTTGAGTCCTTGTAATATAGTGCGATTTGTGACTTCGACCTGTCCATTGGCTTGAAGGTGTGCAACAGGGGTGAAGTTTTGTCTGATTTGAAGCTCTTCGCACCAGGATCGGAAAGGATCGTCTGTGAACTATTTCCCATTGTCTGAAATAATCACGTGGGGAATACCAAATTTGTAAAAATTTTGCTCCACACAAATTTCAGGACATTTTCTCTAGTGATAGTGGCAAAAGGCTCGGCTTCTACCCACTTAGTGAAGTAGTCAATCACGACTATTGAAAACAACACAAGCCCTAGAGCTTCTGGGAAAGGTCATAGAATGTCGATTCCCCATTGAGTAAAGGGCTAGGAACTTTGCATGTTAATCAACTTCATTTGTGGTCGCCTAATCATTGGAGCGTGAAGTTGACACTTAACACACTTTTGCAAAAAATCATAAGCATCCTTAAACATAGTTGGCCAATAGTAGCCTCATCTAATGATTTTTTTAGCAATCATATGGGGCCCAATGTAACTTCCGCAAGATCCTAGATGAACTTTCTGGAGTATATAATCTGCTTACTAAGGCCTTACACATTGGAACAGAGGCTAGAGGTAGGATAGTTTGTAAAGGATGCCGTCTTGGATAACATAGTGAGATGCCTTTAACTTTAGTTTCTCGCATCATTTTTGTCATCAAGCAACACTCCGTTTTGCAAATACTTCTATATGGGAGTCATCCAGTTATCTCCTATCTCCTTAATGGCTATGGTGGCTTTTTCATCAATATTTCTACAAGGGAGTATCTCTACCAGAACTTTTTTATTGAGATGAAAAAAAAATGAAGGATGCCAACTTACTCAAGGCGTTTGCCCTCTTATTTTTAGACCTGGGGATTTGCACAATCTTGAAGCTACCGAAAGTATGGCCGAGATGGCATACTTTATCAAGGTATTTCTTCATTTGGGGTTCCTTGGCCTCATAAGAACCTTGCACCTGATTGACGACTATTTGAGAGAAAATGTAGGCACATACTTCTTTTGCTTTCATCATTTGAGCCATTTTTAGTCCTGTGATTAGGGCTTTGTATTCAGTTTCGTTGTTAGTCGCGCTAAAATCAAAAGGCAAAGTATAGGTGGTCTTTGCACCTTCGGGATTGTGCAACAAGAGTCCCACTCTATTGCCATCTTCGTTGGAGGCACCATCAACGTATAAGGTCCAAACCTTTGTGTCCTCTTCTTCTTTCCCTACTAGAGTGATCGATCTTGAAGGGCTGGCTTCTGAGGTTTCTACGGTACAAAAACTTGATGTGCTATTTTCTACAAGCGCATAGAGTCGTGTCAAGTAGTAAATCAAGATATCGTCCCACAAAGAATTTTTGAAACTGACTATTGAAATACTCACTATGTTTTGTTTGTTTAGACACCGAAATAGGTTTTGAACTAAAATTACTAATCAAAGTAAAAACGGAATTCAATCAAATGTAAAAACTAGGATTCTTATTCTCAATTTTGACTATTTATTAAGATTAATTAACCAACAAGGTCTATGTTAACTCTAATCCATCTTGAAGGGATCTTAAAAACCATAGATCTTCCTCTCAGATAGTACCTATGATTAATTGATAATTAATTAACACTAAATTTGACAGCTTTCACCAACCTAATGTCTTTTAACTCCAATTTGAATGCACAACCTTTTAATCAATATTAACCACTTAATTGTCTCTCAACTAATTAAGCTATTAACAGGTTATTGCCTAATCCTACAAAACCTATCTGTCAATCAAGTTCTATAGTGTTGATTCAATCTTAGGGTGATCAAACCTAAAATGACATTAAACACAACAATAACGAATGAATTAGAGCTAACAACCTACATTAATCGCACTAAGCAAATGGTCAAATTGGAATAAGACCCCAAAAAGGATTTAGCCACTCATATTAAAAATAAATCCAAACATCATAACTACTAAAAACAATTAACCATCAATCCTTCCTATGAATCAAAAAATAGGGTTTAGCCATTCATGATAACACACATGGCTGTTGGATTTTTTCTAAAAGAATTTCTAAAACAAAAGAAAAACAAGAACGTGAGTTTCCCACGGAGAAAGAGAGGGCGGCTGCCTTATGTTAATTTTTTGTCTTCCTCCCCTCCTTCTAGGGTTCCTCCTCAAAACCTAGCTAGAAAGGTCATCTAAACTCTTTCAAACTCTATCTAGGCTAGAGATAAGAGATAAGCTCATTCTTATCCAACCTTAGCTCAATCTCTTATCTTGTTGGCTGCTCTATTCTTCTTTGCACGGGTGTGCAAGACAGATGCTCCTCATCTTCAGTCCTAAGCTTACCCAAACTCCAAAAGTTTGTCCTATGATCTTCACATTGCATCATTCAAAACAAAAACTAATAAAAATGATCTATTTAACATAAAAAAATAATTAATTTAAAATTAAATGACATTATTAACTAAACTAACTAAAAACTAATTAAACATGCAACTAACTAATCCTAATATGCATAAAATAGAGTGTTCAAGCTAAGTATTTTTCACACTCATCATAGGCATTTCCTTTATGGAATCTGCAAGGACTTGAGATTTTATTGTTGTTTGCTGCTGGTACTGAATATCTTATTCTCCTAATTCTACATCCCATTTTGCCATCTTTCTGGAATCTTCTAGCTTGAAGAGTATCTACTTTTTTTTTTTTCCAAAGTGAAGAGTATCTACTTAATGGGCTAATTGGTGAGAACACATATGGGGTGAGTTTGGAAATAAGATCTTAACCTTCGAGTCGCATGGATCAAGGGCAAAACCATTTTTTCTATCGGTAAGTATCACATCTTGACTCCTTGAAGAGCACGACTAACGTAATAGACTGGTCCTTGCATGCCATTCGCATCACGGATGAGGACAACACAAGCTGCATTATCAGATGATGTCAAGTACAGATACAAGATCTCTCTAGGTACAAATGATGTAAATGCCGATAAACTTGCTAGGTGTCTCTTTAGCTCCTCAAAAGCTTTTTGGCAATTTTCATTCCATTTAAAGTTTTTGGCCTCCCAGAGAGTCTGGAAGAATGGTAGATGCCGATCTGCAGATCGCGATAGAAATCTGTTCAAGGCTGCCAATGAACCTATTAACTTTTGGACCTCCTTTAAGGTTTGAAGAGGTGCCATTTCTATGATGGCACATATCTTGTCTAGGTTGGTTTCAATTCCTTTCTTAGAGACCATGAATCCCAAAAATTTTCCAAATCCTACCCCAAAAGTACATTTTTGGGTTCAAACACATTCCTACCTTAATCATGGTTTGTGGAGTTTCCTCTAAATCTCTGGGGTGCGCTTTCTTTTTTCTTTGATTTTATCACCATATCGTCCACATACACCTCTAGGTTCCTGCTAATTTGATTTGCAGACACTTGATTTACTAGGCACTGGTAGGTCGCTTCTGCATTCTTTAACCCAAAGGGCATATTGGCATAGTAGTAAACTCCTATCTCAATAATGAAAGCAGTTTTTTTTGGCATCTTTTTCATCCACTAGAATTTGATGGTAACCTTTATGGGCGTCGAGGAACATGAGGACCTCGTACCCATAAATAGTTTCAATCTTCTGATTAATCACAGGTAAGGGATAATAGTCTTTCGAGCAGTATTTGTTGAGGTTAGTATAGTTAATGCACATCTGCCAACTATCATCAGGTTTTTTGACTAGTACTGGATTAGATAACCAAGTAGGGTAGAATACCTCTTTGATGATACCAGCTTGAAGAGCTTTTTCACCTTGTCATTGATCACAAGTTCTTGTCTGGAGCCAATGATATATATATATATATATATATATATATATATATATATATTGCATGGGCTTAACCCTAAAATCGATGTTCATGATAGTCGGCGAGATCCCACACATATCTTTAGGGCCTCACGCAAAAACTTGTTTGTATTGGCGGATGAGATCAATAATGTGGTTTTTGATTGAGACTGGCAATGTAACTCCAACCTTAACAACTTTGATTAATTGTCATCTATAACAACTTCCTATACTTCGTCAGTGATTTTCACGGGACTTTTGTGCAAACTGGCTTCTTAAGAGCTGAGAGGTGTGACTTCTGGGCCTTTGGCATCTTGAGGTCTCTAAAGTGTGACCTTAGAGTTCCCGGCATTTCGGGGTCTCCGAGGTGTGACCCCTGAGGTCCTGGCATCTTAGAGTCTCCGAGGTATGACCTTAGAGTTCCCCACATCTTGAAGTCTCCGAGGTGTGCTCTCAAAGTTCCCAACATTTTGGGATCTCGAAGGTGTGACCTCTGAGTTCCTAGAGGGAAGTGATATACCTTTGCATTTGTTCATCGTTTCCAGGGATAACACCTGGAATTGACTTGTAACACCTCTGGAGTCTGGATGGTATGTACGCCCTTCATCGGAGTGTTTTTACCTTTGATCGCAATACGCATGCACTTTCTCACTGCATACTGGTCCCTTCGCACTAATGCCACCCCGTGTTTAGTAGGGAACTTCATGACCAAATGGTAAGGCGACAAAATGGCCTTAGCTTTATTCATTTATGACCTGTTGATAATTGCATTGAAGGGAGATAGGGCATCAAAAATGTAAAAATCCGTCATTATAGTTTTATCATTGGGGTATTCTCCCACTGTTACTGCAAGTGTAATGATACCCACCGGATGAACTAGCTCATGAGCAAAAGGTACTAAAGGCATACTGGATGGCTTTAATGCTACAAAATCGATCCCTAGCTTGTGAAAATAGTCAATATATAAGATATCGACTACACTGTCGTCACAACATAGACTTGATGTACCTCCTTATTCGCCACTATGGCTTTCAAAGCATCGTTGTTTGGGCTAATGGTAAGAAATGCATATTCTTCCAAAAATGAGATGATTTCGAAGGGTTTGAAATGTTTGCTAACTGGCTTTTGTGGGGGAATTCTCCTCTCATTGGCTTTGATCGTGGACTACGATTGACCCTCCGGATAACTAGCAAATGTGGCATGAATCACACCCATTACATTACGATTGTCGTTATGCGGAGGCTGAGGTGCTGACTGCTGTGCAAGGTTGTTTTGGTATTGTTGATATGGCTAATTCATAGAAGGGTTCAACCTTTGATGATAATCTGTCTGATGGGAAGGTGGATCTCGACCACCCTGCTTTCCACCTCGTTCTCTAGAGTAGTAGCTATCTCCCCGACCTCTAGACTAAGGTTGTGTCCCTGATGCCACATCTAGATATATTGGCCTAGCATTCCATTACGAATGCAATCTTCTATCTCTTTTTTGAGATCTTTGCAGTTCTCAGTGTCATGCCCATGGTCATTGTGAAAGGCACACCAAAGATGCCGGAGTCTTTTGTGAGATGCTGCAGTCAATGGGATTGGAGGTCTGAAGAGATCCCTATGTATGGATAAGATCTCAGTGCAAGTTTTAGTGAGTGGCGTTAGACTTTTATCTTGAATCTAGGGTTTCAGACGACCCCGATTGTAGTTGAGCCTGTCAAAAGCGCTTATTTGAGGGTTCTTCCCTTTGGCATTATCTTGATATTTCTTCTAGTGGTTTTCATTTTCTCTCTTCCTCCGATTGGCTTTTTCTCCCTTTGTATAGCTTTTTATCATCTGTCACAATGCCTGGGTATCAACTGTGGTTTCCTATGCCAACTTGGTGTAGAAATGTCCGGGATTTAGACCATATATAAAGGTCGAGATTACCAACTGATATGTCCCATCAGCGACCTGTAGGCTCTCATCGTTGAATCTCTCCACATATGTGTTCGTGAATTGCAAGCGTACAATATCAACAAGTAATAGAGTGATGAGTAGAGTATCGTTCCCACGAGGATTGATTTCAATTTAACCAATTACGTACCAAATTGACTAATTCAAGAGCAAGCTAACCTATTAAAAAGCTTTCATGCAATTTGACTAAACTTAACAAAGAATAAAAATTTATAACAATAAACAAATACTAAAACTTTACCAAATTAATAAAGATGTTAGAGATTTTGACTTCACTTAATCAATCCTAATTAACTCTCTTGACTTGTCATGCAATTAAAGTAAATTCCAAATTATGATGGTGAAATTTCCCTAATGTAAATTAATAGCCGACATCGGTCTAATAACCCTATTTAGATTAAAATCAACTCACACTTGGTCTAGGTGAATTTAGATTTATAAATGCATTAGGAACTATGGAAATTCCCGGATTCAATCTAAGTAGCCACGACTTAGTTTTACTACCGAAACCACATGAACAATCTAGATTATTACGGTCTAAATTGAATTCACGGTTTAACATCACATGAGCACATGCATGTAATCTCCACACGGTATCAAACGAGCATCAAAAATCAATTAAGTGGTGATCAATCACCTAAAAGCAGTAAGAACATGATATTAAACTCATAATTGAAATATAAATTGCATGAACAAGTCTTAAGAATTAATTATTCATGATTAAGATCCATCTAATCTCTAACAAAAGAATTTAGAACATAATGAAATTTAAACTAACAACAAAAATAAAAATAGACATAATTGAAATTAAAACAAATTCTTAAAATTAAAATAACTATTATTCAATAAATAAACACAAAACTATAAAATAGTTAATCCTTGCAAATAAAGCACAACTAGAAGTTCATAACAAAAGAAGAAATAAAACTACTACAATTAAAGACAAGAAAAGAAAACTAAAATTGCTAAACTTTAACTAAGTAAAGAAAAACAAGAAAAGACAAAATTGAAGACTTGAAGTCAATGAACAAAATAAAATTACTTACGCTTTGTTTCATCCGTAAGCTTCCACAAGAAAAACAAAACAACAAATTTGCCGCTTTCAACTCAAGTTAAGCTTGGCCACAAAAGATAAACTAACTAACTAAACAAAAGGAAAGACCGAAATTGTCGCAAAGTAGGAAGAAGGTGGCTGAAATTATGTGAGAAAACCAAGAAGAATAGTGACTTGTCAAGAAAACCGCACGTAAACTTAAGAAGAAAATGTAAAAACAAGAAGAAGAAACGAACTTTGGCTATAATTCGCTAAGAAAACCGAGAGAAACTAATGCAAGATTCTCAAAAAACCGAGAAGAAAGAAAGCTAAATCAAGAAAAACCGACATAAGAGTCTGAAATCCTTATTAAACTTCAAAAGAAAAGAAAACAGAGAAGAAAGCTAGCTAAACTGAATCTAAACTAAAGGAAAAAAAAACAGGAAGGATGTGCTACTACTACTCCTAAACTAATGAGAAGAAAAGAAACAATACAAAGGACCAAGAGTGGGTTCTGTCTTTGTTCCTCTCACTGTGTTGTTTATATAGAGCAAAAGAGGCTGTTTTTTCCTAAATTCTGCACCCAAATCCTTCTTTGTTTTTGTTTGTCTTCAACTTGAAATCGGTCCCTTTTTTGTTTCCAAATGTTGCAATTTTACACGCAAGTGCACGTGATCGTTAACAAGTAATATAGAATGAATATAATTTATCGCTCCCACGAGACTAATGAATTATTAAATACCAAATTAAAATAGTTCTAACTTTATTTGAAGAAAAATATTTTATGGATAAGCTAAATTAAAAGTAATTTTAAAACTTAATTAAAACTAAAATTAAAAACTAAACAAAGCAAGTTAATAGATTAAGTTGACAAAGATCTAGGTTTTCGATTTCACCATAACTAATCCATCCTAATATTAATCTATTTCTATAATCTAATTTAATTTCTGGTTGATAGTCGAGATTCCCAAATTTATTTACTAGTCCCTCCCGAGATCTAATAAAAATCCTCCTAATTGCTAATTCACTATATTCCTATGTGAATTACAACAATTATGAAGTCATTAATTTCTATGGATTCTCATATAGCAACTACACAAACCATGTAGGTATATTCCTATCCTACATGCAATTTATGGCATTTATCTCAATGAACTTGACACATAACTCCTCTTCCAATTCGTTATGATTAACAAATCATCTAATTAGTGATCAAGTAATTAGAAGCATTACACAAAGATAAATACTCAACCATAGAAAATTAAATCAAATTATATTAATAGAAAAATATTAAGACTTCATAGTTAGGCTACATCTAAAACCCTAGAAAAAGAATTTAGTTCATATTAATATAAAAGAATATCACAAAAATTTAAACATGATTGAAAAGAAAAATAAAAGATAAAATCCAAACAAAAGCCAGAGATGATTGGTACTTAAAAATAATACTTAGCCAAAAATTTCATAACAAAATACAAAACTTAAATTACTAAAATTGTTAAATAAAACTAAAAACTAAAACAATAAAACAAAGCTAAAATTGATAACTAAAATAAACTAAAGAAACCAAGAAAAATACAAAAACAAGAGAAAATATGTGGGGAAAAACAAAGATCTGCATGTGCATGCTTTGATATTGCTTCAACCCGAAACTTCAAAAGGAAACAACAACTTATGTTAGCTATACACCATAGACAAGTCTTGGCATGAGTTTCCATCACATATCAATGAAGCAACAAGAACAAAGTAAAACAAAATCAAGAAAACAAAACAAAAAAAAATTCTGCAGAAAAGAAAGAAGAAACCAGTAGCTGCTGAAGTTTGCGTGCAGAAACCGAGGAAGGCTGCTGAAGTTCTGCTGAACCCGTGAGCTTCAACGTGAGAAGATGCAGCTGGAAGTTCTCTCAAGAAAACCGAGAATAATGGCAACAAGTGATCAAGAAAACCGTGAACAATCTTTGCTGAAGTTTCAAAAGAAAACCGAAGGAAGCTAATGAAATCCTACCAAACTATCAAAAGAAAACAAAACAAAAGAATGAAGAAAGCTGATGCTCTAAACTACTGTAGGAAAATAGAAAGAAAAATAGCTTGGCTAAACTAAATCTAATCTAAAGAAAACTAGAAATGTCGCTTCACTGAAAATGGGATCACCAAATGGAATGTCTTCCTCCGTTGTAAGCTTTCTTATTTATAAGCAAGGATTTGCTCTTCTTCTTTGCTCTGCCGAAGGTGTTGTTGCCATGTGCTTGGTTTCTTTTCCAAAGAAATAAAACAGCCCAAGCTTTGCTTTTGTAGTTGGCAATTCATGTGACTTGATTCTCTTTTCTTTTTCTTTCTTCGTGCATGCTCTACTGCTTGCTTGTTTCTCTCCATGTTGCTGCCCGATTTTTCTGAGCTTTGTTTTTGCCCATGTGAGACTGCATTTTTGGAGAGACTTTCTTGCTGTCCTCATGCACTCTTTCTTTAGAAAAATAAAAAGATGCACTGGGTTGGTTATGCTCTCATGTGCTCGCTTTCTTCACTCAAAAGTCGGCTTCTTCCTTCTTTTATTTCCTTCTTTATTGTCCAAGTGTAGCAGCCTTTTGTTACTAAGCATTCCTTTGTGTGCTGGATTCTGTCCTTTCTTTTATTTCTTTGCAGTTGGCCTCCTTTGTAAAGAATGAATGGTAACTGATTTTTGTTCTGCCGATCGCTTTCTTTTCTAAATTGTGTTGCTCGGTGATTCTTTTTCTTTTGCTTCTTTGTTGTCCGATTTGTTTATTCATTCTCTTTTCCTTTGGCTAAGTAAGAAGGCTTCTTCTTCTTGAATGTTGCTATCAAATTGTGCTACAAAACCGTGAAGCAATAATGTCTCAACTCAGTAGCTAAAGAAACTTTCAAAAATCTTCAAGTTTCTGTCAGTTGTGGTCCTTTTTCTTCCAGAATTTGTGTAAACTTTCTTCATGAAAGTTTTTGTTCTCTTTCTTATCTTTTCATATCATCTTGTATCATTTCATTTGAACGTCTGAATCAAGAGTTATGAACTCCGAAGATGAGTGGGTTTCCAAAGGATAATTTGGCCAAAATTTCGCTTTTCCTCTCCTTGTGTGTCGTCGGTTGCTTCATTTTTCTTTGTTGCAGCCAACAAAAGAAAATCTTCTTTGTCTTGTTGTTGAAGTAATTTGGTCAAGCTTTGATAAAAATAATTGGTTAGTCCTTTGTTCTCAAGATTAAACTCAAAAAGTTCTAGAAATATTGGAAAACTTAGAACTCATAAAATCAAAGGATAATTTGGCCAAAATATGTAAAAACAAAGTAAAACACAAGCCAATTTCTAACCAAAATTAATAAGAAAACTCTATATAAAATAGAGTTATCAAATTACCCCCAACTTAGCTCAAAGCTTGTCCTCAAGCTTGCACTAGAAGAACATATTTCTTTTCTTTCCATATCCTTTCCAACCCATTCAAAGTCATTACACATTAGAGATCCAGATTGGAATAATAATCCAAAGAACAAGTATTCTTAGCCCAATTTTCTAAACAAAATACACATCTCATTAATTCCAACAAATTTGTCGATATCAAATGCACAAAATTTGATAACCTCTCATAGGTTGCACTCTAATCACTCAAAGTGTTTAGGATTTTTATTCAACACTCAAATCAAACATAGCATGTCATTACCATAGGCTTGCTTATATATCACATCTCCACCACTAATAAATATGAATCCATGCAATAATCAAAGGGTCTTTATAAGGGTTGTAACGGGGCTTAGGTAAGGGTAGGTAGAAAGAAAGGAAAATTTAGGTTAAGCATATCAAGGTATGAAGGAACTTTCTTGCATAACTCAAAAGCATAAAAATAGCACATTAGAACCACTTCTTATTCCAAATAGCATGCATTCCCTTGAAGTTGGACCATCTTGTACACAATGAAGAACATCCACTTTGTAGAACATCTACTTTGTCCAATTTTTGTGGGGAATATTTTTCACTTCTTTTTTTTTTTTTTTTTTTTTTTTTTCTTTCTTTTTTTTTTTTTTTTTTTTTTTTTTTTTTTTGAATCATTAGACATTTTATCATGCAATTAATTCCCACATACTCTTGACATAGGGTTTAACTTGATAAACAAAAACAATGGTTTGGGGCTAATGATGTGGTGTTTATAACAAAGAAAGGTTAAGGCGCAAAATTGGTTGACTAGGGGTATATATAATGGGATGGCTTTTTAGAAAGTTTAAACGGCTAATCCTAAATGCCCTTATCATCTCAAAGCATGAATTCATAATGTGATCTCAACATGCATAACAAAGCAAGTTCTAGAATGAACATACCATATTTGACAACACTCAACAAAGAAATATGTGAGCAATGAAAATAAAATGCTCATAGGCTCAAATACTCACAATGGGTTCATTATATCAAATATTGCACATTCTCATTCAATTCAATCATCAAAATCAACAAGATGCGTTAAAAATTTTAAAGACAAAGACTAATCATACTTGCCTCATTCATACATTCCAACCCAAATCTCTAATGCATATAACTCAAAATTATTCTAAATGAGTATCAAAAGAATTAGAAATTTCAAAGAAGATATCAATAAAATTGAAAACTTGGAAGGACTTTTCTTTTAACCCAATAAAATTGAAATTTTTAAAATTTTGACAAAATCCAGCACAAAATTTCAAGTATCCCACCCCAACTTAAAATTTAGCATTGTCCTCAATGCAACAAGAAGCAAGATCAAGTATAGCAACTAAAGAGAACATAAGAAAACGAAAAGTGAGGAAACTGCCTGCTTTGAACAATCGTTGAAGATGAATTTCGTTCAGGTACCAAAACAGCTCCAAAAATTCTGAAATTTTGTGGACATGAACCTGGTTGAATATTCTACCTTGCTGTAAAATTTTAGCACAAAAATCCAACGGAAAGGCCTTGAACCGGATTTTTCTTCAGACTGGTGCAGCAAAAAGGTGAAACAGAATTTCAAATAGTAAATTTTTTTTTTTTTTATAAGAAAAAAAAATAAATAAATAAGAATAATAATAATAAGAAGAAAAATAAAAGCAATAAAGGTAAAAGAACTTGGGTTGCCTCCCAAGTAGCGCTTGCTTTATAGTCTTCAATGACTTTCTGCTCGCCTCAATTTGCATCCACTAGGGTGATAATGCACTTTGAAAGTCTACTCCACCTTCGATATAAGCCTTGAGTCTCGACCATTTACTTTGAACCTTCTATCTTCGCCTTGAATTTCAACAGCCATAGGGGAACACTTGCACAATCAGAAGGGTCCACCACCTCGATCGGTTTCCTGGAATAATTTCAACCTTGAGTTGTATAGAGTACCTTCTGCCCGATGAAATTCTCGATGCAAAATGTGCTTGTCATGCCAAGCCTTTGTTTTCTCCTTATACATCTTAGCATTCTCATACGCCTTGACGGAATTCATCCATCTCATTTAATTGGAGTAACCTTTTTCACCGAGGTCGCCAAGTCAAAGTTAAGATGCTTGATGGCCCAATAAGCACGGTGTTCCAACTCCATGGTAAGTGATGCTTTACCATACACCAATCGACACGAGACATACCAATAGGTGTTTTAAAAGCTGTTCTATATGCCCACAAAGCATCATCAAGCTTCCGAGACCAATCTTTCCTATTAGAACTCACTGTCTTCTCCAAAATCCGTTTCAATTCCCTATTGGATATTTCCACTTGACCACTAGTTTGGGGATGATAAGCAGTGGCAATTTTATGTTTTACCCCATACTTAGCCAAAAGAGCAGCTAACAATTTATTACAAAAGTGAGTTCCCTCATCATTAATGATTGCTCTAGGAGTCCCAAAACGAGTGAAAATATTTTTCCTCAAAAAATTTACTACCACTTTTGCATCATTGGTAGGCAAGGCAGTTGCTTCAACCCATTTGGACACATAATCCACAGCCACAAGAATATAGAGGTTATTGTATGAAGGAGGAAATGGTCCCATGAAGTCAATACCCCACACATCAAATAGTTCAACCTCTAGAATATTGGTGAGAGGCATCTCATGTCTCCTTGAAATATTCCCTGTTCTCTGGCATCGATCACATGCAGCTACATAAGATTGTGCATCCTTGAATATTGTTGGCCAATAAAAGCCACATTGAAGAATTTTAGTCGGTTCTATTGCCTCCAAAATGACCACCATATTCGTAAGAGTGGCAATGTCGCAAAATGCTTTGTATTTCCTCTTCCGAACACACCTCCGTATTACTTGGTCGACATAATTTATACAAAAAGGCTCATCCGAATAATGCTTCACATCGATAAGAATTTCTTTCTCTGTTGGCTAGATAAATCTAGGGAAGCACATTAGTGACCAAATAATTTGCAAAATCTAAGAAACCAAGGAAACTTACCGTAGCAATATTGAACAATTGCTCATCGGGAAGATCTCATTTATCACCGCTTGTGGTTCATCAATCTTGGCTTGAGGTTCTAAACGAGATAGGTGATCAGAACTACATTTTCACTACCCTTCTTATCTCTCGATTTCCAAATCAAATTCTTGTAACAACAAGACCCATCCGATCAACCTAGGCTTTGCATCTTTTTAACTAGCAAATACTTAATGGCGTAATGATCGATATAAACAATAACTTTGGAGCCAATTAAGTATGATCTGAATTTATCAAAGCAAATACTCATCGCTAATAACTCTTTTCGGTGGTAGCATAATTCAATTGTGCATCATTAAGAGTTTTACTAGCATAGTATATAGCATGATAGATCTTATCTTTTCACGACCCAAAAGCGCACTAACCGCATAGTCACTTGCATCACACATCAACTCAAAAGGTAAATCCCAAGATGGAGCAACAATAATGGGAGCTGATACTAATGAATTTTTTAACAAGTCAAAAGCTCGTAAACAATCAGCAGTAAACTTAAAAGGAACATCTTTTTCAAGAAGATTACACAAAGGTTTTGTAATTTTAGAAAAATCTTTTATGAACCTTCTATAAAATCCAGCATGCCCTAGAAAACTTCTTACCCCTTTGACAGTAGTAGGTGGTGGTAATTTTTCAATGATTTCAATTTTAGCTCTATCAACCTCAATCCCTTTTGCAGACACTCTATGACCCAACACAATTCCTTCTTGAACCATAAAATGACATTTTTCCCAATTCAAGACTAGATTAGTGTCTTCACATCGTTTAAGCACAAGTTTAAGGTTAGATAAGCATGAATCAAAAGAAGAACCAAACACAGAAAAATCATCCATAAATATTTCAATGAAACGTTCCACCATGTCAGAAAAAATTGCCATCATACATCTTTGAAAAGACCAAATGGCATTCTTCTATATGCAAATGTACCATAGGGGCATGTAAAGGTGGTCTTTTCTTGGTCCTCTGGGGCTATTGAAATTTGGTTATATCCTGAATAACCATCTAAAAAACAATAATAAAAGTAACCAGCTAATCTATCAAGCATTTGATCAATAAAAGGCAAAGGAAAGTGGTCTTTCCTAGTGGCTGCATTCAACTTCCTATAATCAATGCATACTCTCCATCCAGTAGCAGTCCTAGTAGGGATCAATTCATTTTTTTCATTCTCAACTACAGTAAACCCTCCTTTCTTAGGTACTACTTGAACAGGACTGACCCATACACTATCTGAAATAGGATAAATAATTCCTGCATCCAAAAGTTTTAATATCTCAGCTCTCACCACTTCTTTCATGTTAGGTTTAATCTACGTTGGTGATCTACGATGGCCTATAGTTCTCTTCCATCAAAATTTTATGCATGCAAATTGAAGGGCTAATCCCCTTTATGTCGCCTATAGTCCA
Source organism: Gynochthodes officinalis (assembly GCA_020080225.1). Classification (NCBI taxonomy): domain Eukaryota; kingdom Viridiplantae; phylum Streptophyta; class Magnoliopsida; order Gentianales; family Rubiaceae; genus Gynochthodes; species Gynochthodes officinalis. Next base: position 22,128,968 of record CM034624.1, read on the forward strand.
TCCTAATGCCGATTTATGTTCCTCAACACTCTTAGCAATTTATCCTCTTGCTCTTCATTCAGATATGCAGAAATAAAAACAGGAAGAGTAGAGGACTCACCTAGGAATGCATACTTCAGATGCTTAGGCAGGGGCTTGAGGTCTAACTGTGGTGGCATCTCAACCGAAGGTATTGATTCGCCCCACCTTTTCCAAGGTCTTCAAATGGCCTTTTGATGAATGCAGGTGCCAAGGTCTCTAATTGTTTGGAGCATATATCTACCTTTGGATTTTCAGAATTTTCTATCCCCATCAGACATGCTTCCATGGGATCTTTTGGATGGCTTGCCTGAAACTTTTCTTTAGTGCAATCATCAATTGTATCCACCTTCATACAATTGTCTATCTCACTCGGAAATTTCAATGCTTTAAAGACATTGAAAGTGACTTGCTCATCTTGAACCCTCATGGTTAGTTGCCCTTTTTGCACGACAATTAGGGTTCTTCCCGTAGCCAAGAAGGGTCTACCAAGAATAATAGGAATTTCTTCGTCTTCTTCCATGTCAAGTACAATGAAGTCACCGAAGATAAATTTGTCCACCTTGACAAGCACATCCTCTATAACACCTCTTGGGTATTTGAGTGATCTATCCGCCAATTGCAATGTGATCAGAGTGGGTTTGGCTTCTCCTAAGCCAAGTTTCCTGAAAACAGAGAGAGGCATAAGATTAATACTCGCACCAAGATCACACAAGGCCTTATTAAAATTAGAATTTCCTATAGTGCAAGGAATAGTAAAACTCCCTGGATCCTTAAGCTTAGGAGGAAGCTTTTTCTCATAGGATGGCACTGCACTCTTCAGTAAGTGCAACAGTCTCATATTCTTCTAGCTTTCTTTTGTTGGAGAGGATCTCCTTCATGAACTTCACATAGCTAGGCATCTGTTCCAAAGCATCAGCAAAAGGAATATTAATATGCAATTTCTTAAAAACATCAAGAAATTTAGAAAATTGCTTCTCTAGCTTTTGCTTCTGAAATCACGAGGATATGGCATCGGTGGCACATAAGGGGTGGATTATCTGAAACAACTTTGATGTGGGTTTCACGACTTCTTCAATTTGTTCTCCGATTTTCGGTTTCCTGCTTCTTGTTCCGCTTTCTCAGGTTCCTGGTTCGTGCAACTCTTTGCCACTTCTCGCTTTAATTGCCTTCACATGTTCCTTAGGTTGATTTCCGTGTTACTAGGCAAAGACCCTTGTGGTCTAGAATTTAATGAACTAGCAAGTTGTCCCAACTGAACCTCCAAATTTCGAATGGATGCTGACTGATTTTGCAATGTGGCTTCAGTCTTAGTCATGAACTGAGATGTGTTCAAGCTCAATTGAGCAAGAGCATCTTCTAAAGACACCTTTTGTGCTGGCGGTTGAATTGGCTGTGGAGGCTGAAATCCATAGGGTCTATCGCCAGTCGATTGTTTCTCCAAGAAAAGTTGGGATGATCTCTCCATCCCTGATTGTAAGTGTTGGAGTATGGATTATACTGTCTGTTTGAATTCCCTACAAACTGAGCTTGTTCCTCTCACGATGGGGCAAAAGGATTTTCCACTTGACAATCACCACTAGAATGAGGTCCACCACAAAATCACAAGCTTCGGAGGAATATGGATGGCATTTGCGGTGATTGAACTAAGTTGCTTTGACAAAGGTAGCAACTCGGGGTGATAGTGCGGTGAGGGCATCAACCTTATAGTTGCCATGATTTTTCGGTAGAGTGGATCTCCTCAAGACCATTGGTAGTCTGTAGATGCCATCTCATCTAACAATGCATAAGCGACCTCATATGTCTTCCCCATTAGTGAACCTCCCCGCAAAGATCTACAAGTATCTTGGTTGATCGAGTCAACCCATTATAAAAGTCCGCAATTGTAACCAACTGGGATACCGTGATGAGGGCATGCCCGCAGAAATCTTTGTACCTCTCCCATGCTTGTAAAGTGATTCCATCTCATTTTGAGTGAATGTGGTGATCTCATTCCTCATCTTTGCGCTTTGGTGGGTGGAAAATATTTCGTCAAAAATTTCTCGCCACACATGTCCCACGTGGTGATTGCTCCTGGCAAAGAAAGCAACCAACTCTTGGCCCTATCCTCGGTGAGAATGGGAAAAGCCTCGGTCTAATGGCATCATCGAGACACCATTCATTTTTTTGTTTTGAATCATTAGACATTTTATCATGCAATTAATTCCCACATACTCTTGACATGGGGTTTAACTTGATAAACAAAAACAATGGTTTGGGGCTAATGATGTGGTGTTTATAACAAAGAAAGGTTAAGGCGCAAAATTGGTTGACTAGGGGTATATATAATGGGATGGCTTTAGAAAGTTTAAACGGCTAATCCTAAATGCCCTTATCATCTCAAAGCATGAATTCATAATGTGATCTCAACATGCATAACAAAGCAAGTTCTAGAATGGACATACCATATTTGACAACACTCAAAAAGAAATATGTGAGCAATGAAAATAAAATGCTCATAGGCTCAAATACTCACAATGGGTTCATTATATCAAATATTGCACAATTCTCATTCAATTCAATCATCAAAATCAACAAGATGCGTTAAAAATTTTAAAGACAAAGACTAATCATACTTGCCTCATTCATACATTCCAACCCAAATCTCTAATGCATATAACTCAAAATTATTCTAAATGAGTATCAAAAGAATTAGAAATTTCAAAGAAGATATCAATAAAATTGAAAACTTGGAAGGACTTTCTTTTTAACCCAATAAAATTGAAATTTTTAAAAATTTTGACAAAAAATCCACGCAAGTGCACGTGATCGTTAACAAGTAATATAGAATGAATATAATTTATCGTTCCCACAGAGACTAATGAATTATTAAATACCGAAATTAAAATAGTTCTAACTTTATTTGAAGGAAAAAATATTTTATGGATAAGCTAAATTAAAAGTAATTTTAAAACTTAATTAAAACTAAAATTAAAAACTAAACAAAGCAAGTTAATAGATTAAGTTGACGAAAGATCTAGGGTTTTCGATTTCACCATAACTAATCCATCCTAATATTAATCTATTTCTATAATCTAATTTAATTTCCTGGTTGATAGTCGAGATTCCCAAATTTATTTACTAGTCCCTCCCGAGATCTAATAAAATCCTCCTAATTGCTAATTCACTATATTCCTATGTGAATTACAACAATTATGAAGTCATTAATTTCTATGGATTCTCATATAGCAACTACACAAACCATGTAGGTATATTCCTATCCTACATGCAATTTATGGCATTTATCTCAATGAACTTGACACATAACTCCTCTTCCAATTCGTTATGATTAACAAATCATCTAATTAGTGATCAAGTAATTAGAAGCATTAAGCACAAAGATAAATACTCAACCATAGAAAATTAAATCAAATTATATTAATAGAAAAATATTAAGACTTCATAGTTAGGCTACATCTAAACCCTAGAAAAAGAATTTAGTTCATATTAATATAAAAGAATATCACAAAAAATTTAAACATGATTGAAAAGAAAAATAAAAGATAAAATCCAAACAAAAGCCGTAGATGATTGGTACTTAAAAATAATACTTAGCCAAAAATTTCATAACAAAATACAAAACTTAAATTACTAAAATTGTTAAATAAAACTAAAAACTAAAACAATAAAAGAAAGCTAAAATTGATAACTAAAATAAACTAAAGAAACCAAGAAAAGACAAAAAGTAGAAAATATGTGAGGAAAAACAAAATTCGCATGTGCATGCTTTGTTTTTGCTTCTACCCGAAACTTCAAAAGGAAACAACAATTTAAGCTAGCTTTACACCCAAGTCAAGTCTTGGCAGTGAGTTTCCATCACATATCAATGAAGCAACAAGAACAAAGTAAAACAAAATCAAGAAAACAAAACAAAAAAATTCTGCAGAAAAGAAAGAAGAAACCAAAGTAGCTTTGAAGTTTGCGTGAGAAACCGAGGAAGGCTCCGAAGTTGTCTGAACCCGTGAGCTTCAACGTGAGAAGATGCACGGAAGTTCTCTCAAGAAAACCGAGAATAATGGCAACAAGTCAAGAAAACCGTGAACAATGTCTGAAGTTTCAAAAGAAAAACCGAAGGAAGCTAATGAAATCCTACCAAACTCTGAAAAGAAAACAAAACAAAAGAATGAAGAAGTGGATGCTCTAAACTACTGCAGAAAATAGAAAGAAAAATAGCTTGGCTAAACTAAATCTAATCTAAAGAAAACTAGAAATGCCGCTCGGCTGAAAATGGGATCACCAAATGGAATGTCTTCCTCCGTTGTAAGCTTTCTTATTTATAAGCAAGGATTTGCTCTTCTTTCTTTGCTCTGCGAAGGTGTTGTTGCTGCCATGTGCTTGGTTTCTTTTCCAAAGAATAAAACAGCCCAAGCTTTGCTTTTGTAGTTGGCAATTCATGTGACTTGATTCTCTTTTCTTTTCTTTCTTCGTGCATGCTCTACTGCTTGCTTGTTTCTCTCCATGTTGCTGCCCGATTTTTCTCGAGCTTTGTTTTTGCCCATGTGAGACTGCATTTTTGGAGAGACTTTCTTGCTGTCCTCATGCACTCTTTCTTTAGAAAAATAAAAAGATGCATTTGGGTTGGTTATGCTCTCATGTGCTCGTTTCTTCACTCAAAAGTGGCTTCTTCCTTCTTTTATTTCCTTCTTTATTGTCCAAGTGTAGCAGCCTTTTGTTACTAAGCATTCCTTTTGTGTGCTGGATTCTGTCCTTTCTTTTATTTCTTTGCAGTTGGCCTCCTTTGTAAAGAATGAATGGTAATCGATTTTTGTTCAAGCCGATCGTTTCTTTTCTAAATTGTGTTGCTACTGATTCTTTTCTTTTGCTTCTTTGTTGTCCGATTTGTTTATTCATTCTCTTTTCCTTTGGCTAAGTAAGAAGGCTTCTTCTTCTTGAATGTTGCTATCAAATTGTGCTACAAAACCGTGAAGTACCTTTGAATGTCCAACCCGTAGCTAAAGAAACTTTCAGAAAAAATCTTCAAGTTTCTGTCCAGTTGTGGTCCTTTTTCTTCCAGAATTTGAGAAAACTTTCTTCATGAAAGTTTTTGCTCTCTTTCTTATCTTTCCATATCATCTTGAATCATCTCATTTGGACGTCTGAATCAAGAGTTATGAACTCCGGTAGATGAGTGGGTTTCCAAAGGATAATTTGGCCAAAATTTCTTTTCCTCTCCTTGTGTGTTGTCGGTTGCTTCATTTTTCTTTGTTGCAGCCAACAAAAGAAAATCTTCTTTGTCTTGTTGTTGAAGTAATTTGGTCAAGCTTTGATAAAAATAATTGGTTAGTCCTTTGTTCTCAAGATTAAACTCAAAAAGTTCTAGAAATATTGGAAAACTTAGAACTCATAAAATCAAAGGATAATTTGGCCAAAATATGTAAAAACAAAGTAAAACACAAGCCAATTTCTAACTAAAATTAATAAGAAAACTCTATATTAAATAGAGTTATCACCAAATCGACCAACTTTTGTTTCCAAATTTGAGCTTTCCTATCCTTGTTTCTTCACTGATTTCTTCTTTTCTAAATTGTAATCGAGCTTTGTTTCCTTTTTCCAGTGAAGAAGTCTTTTCCTATTGTTGTTTGGTTTCTTCTTTGGTTGTTCCCAAATTTGTTTGCAATTTCACCACTTCTTTCTCTCTATGTCTTTATTGGCTTTCATGTTTCCTAATTGGTACTCGACTTTCTTTTCTTTTTTTCCCATTTCGGCTCTTGGTTTTTAGTTGCAATCACAAGAGTCTTCTTTGTCTTTTGTTGAAGTAAATTGGTCAAGCTTTGATAAGCTTTCTTTGCTATAAAGTAACAAAATAATTGGTTAGTCCTTTGTTCTCAATTTAGAAGAAAATTCAAGATTATGCTCAAAAGTTCTAAAAATATATGAAATCTTGGAAATCATAAAATCAAAGGATAATTTGGCCAAAATATGTAAAAACAAATTAAAACACAAGCCAATTTCTAACCAAAATGAATAAGAAAACCCTATATAAAATAGAGTTATCAATATGACTTGAGAGATTCATCTTTTCCTCATTTGAAATTCATTAAGTCCGCAGCAGTTTCGTGGAACTTCTTTCTTTGAAAGAAACAGATGTGAAAAAGCTGCACCAACCGCCTAAATGAAAAAAATATTGTTACAGGATAGGCCGTCAATCCACACCCGTGCTTTTTCGCTCAGATATATTGGAAATACCTTACATATAATTTCCATTGGAGCATTTTTTAAGTAAATCGCGTATTTAAATCGCAAGAGAAAGCCCAGGGGATCAGAATCCTCTTTATATGATGGAATTCCGTCACGCAATTTAAAACACATCGGTTGTTGGGTATTGCATTATATCGACGTAAAAGGCAATGGTGCATCATCTTCAATCATCAAAACCAATAGATCGTGAACATCATTATTCACATTATTGCTTATTTGAGGGAAATCATCATGATGCGATTGTTTTGGATCATGTTTTGACCTAACCCTAAAGCGGTCATTTGCGTACTTGTTGTCAACATGAGAAGATGAAGCTTCGCTTCTATCATCATTTCTCCTCTAATGACCACGTTCTTGATGACTAGGTCTTAGTTCATTTCGGATAGGTGCGGGTTATGGCTAGCCTTCCAAAACTCCTTAAATTGTGCGGTGCAACTCCATAAAAACTTACTCAATGGCTTCACGTTGTCTTCTAGCCCTCGAAGCATCTCAATTTGGAGCGTGCAGCATGAATGATCACTCTCATGCGTGGAGAAATGTTAGAATGTTCAAGAATGTCACCTAAGCGGTGGATCGTTATCTGCGGTCGAACAACTACCGCTGCGTTCGGCCTAGAGTAGTTATTTTGGTTGCTCTCGGTTTCTCGATTTGGTATCCACCATTGTCTTGAAGATCGAAATCCAAAGGAAGATTGCTAATACTCCTTCGTAAATGAAGAAATTTGTTCACAGTAGGGCCACTTGATGAAGGCAAAATCCACAACCTATCTACGACCTAATCGATGGTTTGGACCTGAGATCCTTTGCCTTCCTAGTGTTGGTTGCTCTTGCAAAACAAGTCTCGGAGTGGCTCTTGAGGTAGATTCTCCGATGCCTAAGTCAATTCACAATCGGAGTGTAGTTACTTTCAATTATCGAGCTTGTCCTCATACTTGGTTGTCTTGTCTTCAAGGTTTTATCCACCTTGTCCGTGATTTTTGGGATCGATGTCGGATTGCAACGCGGATTATGGTTATAAATCTTGATTACATGTCGCCATATCTTTCCTTGATTTATCATGGATTGTCACGCATTTGTGGATAAATACGGATTCTTGAGTTCCACGATAACTCTATTTTATATAGAGTTTTCTTATTAATTTTGGTTAGAAATTGACTTGTGTTTTAATTTGTTTTTACATATTTTGGCCAAATTATCCTTTGATTCTATGATTTCTAAGTTTTCCAATATTTCTAGAACTTTTTGAGTTTAATCTTGAAAATTGAGAACAAAGGACTAACCAATTATTTTTTTTATCAAAGCTTGACCAAATTACTTCAACAACAAGACAAAGAAGATTTTTGTTTGTGTTTGCAACTGCAACAAAGAAGCAAAAGAAAGCAGCCGAGCTGCACACAAAGAAAACAAAAGGAATGAAGCAACTTCGGACAACAAAGAAACAAATAAACAAAGAAGAAACCAGCACACAAAGGAAACAAAGCTTAACTACAATTGGGAAACAAAAGAATCGGTCAAAGGAAACAAAAGAAAAGCCCCAACAGATGGAATCAAACACTCAAAGCATCCAAAGAGACAGTAACAGCATACGAAGAAAGAAAAGAGATGACAGAAAGCACACAAAGAGAAATAATGATATTTGGAAAGCAAAGCTTGGGCATGCTTTCTTGGTAAAAGAAACCAAGCACATGGAAGACAATAACACCTTCGGAAGAAAAGAACAGCCTTGCCTATAAATGGACAAAGCTTGGAACGGAGAAGGCATCCCATTTTCATCCCAAAACAAATGACATTTCCTTTCCTTTGTTTACATTTTCTTCCTTTAGTTTAGATTTAGTTTAGCCAAGCTATTTTTCTTGTCTTCCTTTTCTGCAGTAGTTTAGAGCATCCACTTTCTTCATTCTTTTGTTTTATTTTCATTTCATAGTTTAGATTCCAGCAGCATTGTTCACGGTTTTTCTTCAAGACTTGTTGTTTTATTCTCGGTTTTCTTCACTTTTCCAGTTGATGTTCATATGGTTTTATTATACAAATTCCAGTTGGTGTTTTCAATAATCTTTAGCAGAATTGCAGCTTCATACTCACGGTTTTCTTCAAAAAAATCAGCTCTATGCTTACGGGTTTTCTGCAAAAATTTGACACTTTCTTCGGTTTTTTTTAGCAAATTTGACAGCCATCCTTTGTTGTTTTCTTCATTCTTTCTTCATTGTTTTGTTCTTATTGTTTGCAGTAATTTAGCAATTAGAACAGCCACCAAGCTAACTGGAAAAGAAAGCAGCAAAATTGTTGTTTTATTCTTCTTGAAGCTACGGGTTTGATGTATTTCTTTGCAGAATTTTAGTTGTCTTCTTGTGTTTCTTTCAAGCTTTTCCAGTCAAGTATTCATCACTTCCTTCTTCTTGTTTGGGTAGTTAATGAGTTTAGTTTTGCAGCAAATAATAGCCGCCAACTTGAACTCACAAAGAAGTAGCAAAGTGTTTGTTTTGATCTCTATGGAAGCTTGGGTGTGCAAGAAACAAACCATGCAGAAATTCTTGGTCTTCAAGTCTTCATTTACTGGTTTTGTCTTTTATTGTTTTGGTTAGTTTAGTTTAGTTTAGTTATTTTATTTTTCTTCCCTTGTTTTTGTTTAGTTAATTTTAACAATTTTAGTAATATTATTTCTTGTGAAGAAAATAAAATAACTAAACTAAACTAAACTAACCAAAACAATAAAAGACAAAACAGAAATGAAGACTTGAAGACTAAGAATCATGGTTTGTTTCTTGCACACCAAGCTTCCATAGAGATCAAAAACAAACACTTTGCTACTTCTTTGTGAGTTCAAGTTGGCTATATTTGCAAAAACTAAACTCATTAACTACCCAAACAAGAAGAAAACACAATTGAAAATAAAACATAATTAGAAATTCTTAACAAAACACAAGAAATAATATTACTAAAATTGTTGAAATTAACTAAACAAAAACAAGGGAAGAAAAATAAAATAACTAAACTAAACTAAACTAACCAAAACAATAAAAGACAAAACCAGTAAATGAAGACTTGAAGACCAAGAATTCTGCATGGTTTGTTTCTTGCACACCCGAAGCTTCCATAGAGATCAAAAACAAACACTTTGCTACTTCTTTGTGAGTTCAAGTTGGCGGCTATTATTTGCTGCAAAAACTAAACTCATTAACTACCCAAACAAGAAGAAGGAAGTGATGAATACTTGACTGGAAAAGCTTGAAAGAAACACAAGAAGACAACTAAAATTCTGCAGCAAAGAAATACATCAAACCCGTAGCTTCAAGAAGAATAAAACAACAATTTTGCTGCTTTCTTTTCCAGTCCAGCTTGGTGGCTGTTCTAATTGCTAGATTACTGCAAACAATAAGAACAAAACAATGAAGAAAGAATGAAGAAAACAACAAAAGGATGGCTGTCAAATTTGCTAAAAAAAAACCGAAGAAAGCTGTCAAATTTTTGCAGAAAACCCGTAAGCATAGAGCTGATTTTTGCTGAAGAAAACCGTGAGTATGAAGCTGCAATTCTGCTAAAGATTATTGAAAACACCAACTGGAATTTGTATAATAAAAACCATATGAACATCAACTGGAAAAGCTGAAGAAAACCGAGAATAAAACAACAAGTACTGAAGAAAAACCGTGAACAATGCTGCTGGAATCTAAACTACTGAAATGAAAATAAAACAAAAGAATGAAGAAAGCTGGATGCTCTAAACTACTGCAGAAAAGGAAGACAAGAAAAATAGCTTGGCTAAACTAAATCTAAACTAAAGGAAGAAAATGTAAACAAAGGAAAGGAAATGCTGCTAGCTGTTTTGGGATGAAAATGGGATGCCTTCTCCGTTCCAAGCTTTGTCCATTTATAGGCAAGGCTGTTCTTTTCTTCCGAAGGTGTTATTGTCTTCCATGTGCTTGGTTTCTTTTACAGCCAAGAAAACAGCCCAAGCTTTGCTTTCCAAATATCATTATTTCTCTTTGTGTGCTTTCGGCTGTCTCTTTTTCTTTCTTCGTGCGTTGCTCGGCTGTCTCTTTGGATGCTTTGAGTGTTTGGATTCCATCGGTGTTGGGGCTTTTCTTTTGTTTCCTTTGACCGATTCTTTTTGTTTCCCAATTGTAGTTAAGCTTTGTTTCCTTTTGTGTGCTGGTTTCTTCTTTGTTTATTTGTTTCTTTGTTGTCCGAAGTTGCTTCATTCCTTTTGTTTTCTTTGTGTGCAGCTCGGCTGCTTTCTTTTGCTTCTTTGTTGCAGCCGTTGCAGCCAACACAAACAAAAATCTTCTTTGTCTTGTTGTTGAAGTAATTTGGTCAAGCTTTGATAAAAAAAATAATTGGTTAGTCCTTTGTTCTCAATTTTCAAGATTAAACTCAAAAAGTTCTAGAAATATTGGAAAACTTAGAAATCATAGAATCAAAGGATAATTTGGCCAAAATATGTAAAAACAAATTAAAACACAAGCCAATTTCTAACCAAAATTAATAAGAAAACTCTATATAAAATAGAGTTATCAAATTACCCCCAACTTAGATCAAAGCTTGTCCTCAAGCTTGCACTAGAAGAACATATTTCTTTTCATTCCATACCCTTTCTAACTCATCCATAAATAATTCAAAATTATTGTACATTAAAAATTCAAACTGGAATAATAAGCCAAAGAACAAGTATTCATAGCCCTTTTTTAATCTAAACAAAATACACATCTAGTTAATTCCAACAATTTCATGACATCAAATGCACAAAATTTGATAACCTCTCATAGGTTGCACTCTAATCACTCAAAGTGTTTAGGGGTTTCATTCAGCACTCAAATCAAACATAGCATGTCATTGCCATAGGCTTGCTTATATATCACATCTCCACCACTAATAAATATGAATCCATGCAATAATCAAAGGGTCTTTATAAAGGTTGTAACGAGGCTTAGGTAAGGGTAGGTAGAAAGATAGGAAAATTTAGGTTTTCACAAATCAAGATATGTATAAACCTCCTTGCATGACTCAAAAGCAACAAGTAGCACATTAGAACCACTTCTTTATTCCAAATAACATGTATCCCCTTTTCACAACTTCATCATATAATTGGACCATCTTGTACACAATGAAAACATTAACTTTGTCCAATCTTCGTAGGGAATATTTTCACTTCTCTCCTTTTTTTTTTTTTTTATAGTGGTTCTTTTCTTTGGAATAGAAATTTTATCATGCAATTTATTTCTACATACCTTAACAAAGGGTTCAACGGTGGTAAACAAAAACAACGGTTTAAGGCTCAAGAATGTGGTATTATAACAAAGAAAGGTTAAGGCTCAAAATTGGTTGACTAAGGATATATGTAATGGTTAAGCTTTTAGAAAGTTAAAAATGGTGAATCCTAAGCAGTGCCCTTATCATTTCAAAGCATGAATCCACAATGTGATCTCAACATGCATAACAAAGCAAGTTCTAGAATGAACATACCATATTTGACAACACTCAATCAAAGAAATATGTGTGCAAAGTAAAAGACAATGCTTTTAGGCTCAATTACTCACAATGGGTTCAATGTATATCAAATCTTGCACATTCTCATTCAATTCAATCATTAAAATCAACAAGATGCTTTAAATATTTTCAAAACAAAACTAATCATACTTGCCTCATTCATACATTCCAACCCAAATAACTAATGCATATAACTCAAAATTATTCTAAATGAGTATCAAAAGAAGTTGAAATTTCAAAGAAGATATCAAAATTGAAAACTTGGAAGGACTTTTTCTTTTTAACCCAATAAAATTGAAATTTTCAAAAATTTTGACAAAAATCCAGCACAAAATTTCATGTATCTCACCCCCAACTTAAAATTGAGCATTGTCCTCAATGCAACAAGGAGCAAGATCAAGTATAGCAACTAAAGAAAACATAAGAAAAATGAAAAGTGAGGAAACTGCCCTGTTTGGAACAACTGTTGAAGATGAATTTCGTTCAGGTACCAAAACAGCTCCAAAAATTCTCAAATTTGGTGGACATGAACCGGGTTGAATCTTCTACCTTGCTGTAAAATTTTAGCACAAAATTCAAATGGGAAGGCCTTGAACCGAATTTTTCTTCAGACTGGTGCAGCAAAAAGGTGAAGCAGAATTGCACATAATAAAAATAAATCTTTTTCTCTTTTTTTTTTTCGTTTAAAATAGGATAAAAAAATAAGAATAATAATAATAATAATAAGAACAAAATAAAAGCAATAAAGGTAAAAGAACTTGGGTTGCCTCCCAAGTAGCGCTTGCTTTATAGTTCGCAGCTGAACTCTCCTTTTGGTCTAAGCCGGTGGCATCAAGGTAATGAAGGATGATTGACTAACAACATCTCCTCCATTGTAATGCTTAAGCCTTTGTCCATTAACTTTAAATGTGCCCTCATTTTCAGTAGTGATCTCCACAGCACCATAAGGAAAAACTTTTGTGATGGTATAAGGTCCAGTCCATCGAGACTTTAATTTTCCTGGAAACAAACGAAGACGGGAATTATACAACAAAACTTTTTCTCCAACATGAAACTCTCTCCGCAAGATGTGTTTATCATGCCATTTCTTTGTTTTTTCTTTGTAAATCCGTGCATTATCGTAAGCTTCATTGCGGAGTTCTTCCAATTCATCCAACTGCAACAACCTTTTCTCTCCTACTATCTGCATATCAAAGTTAAGAGATTTCAAAGCCCAGTATGCTTTATGCTCAAGTTCAACAGGCAAATGACATGTCTTACCATAGAGAAGTCGAAAAGGTGACATACCAATAGGAGTTTTATAAGCGATTCTGTAAGCCCATAATGCATCATCAAGTTTCTTTGCCCAATCCTTCCTATTAATATTCAGACTTTTCCAATATACTTTTGAGTTCCTATTAGATATTTCAGTTTGACCACTAGTTTGGGGATGGTAAGCAGTGGCTACCTTATGAGTGACACCATACTTTTGCAAAAGTGACTTGAATTGCTTATTTATGAAATGAGTACCTTGATCACTTATAATTGCCTTAGGTGTACCAAACCTAGTAAAGATGTGTTTTGTCAAGAAATTGCAAACAAGCCTAGCATCATTTGATTGCAAAGCTACGACTTCTACCCATTTAGACACATACTCACAAGCAACCAAAATATACATATTACCAAAAGAAGGTGGAAATGGACCCATGAAGTCAATACCCCAAACATCAAATAACTCACATATCATAATATTATTAAGGGGCATCTCATGTCGTCTAGATATATTTCCAGTACTTTGGCACCTGTCACATTGAGCAACATAAATGTATGCATCTTAAAAAGAGTAGGCCAATAGAAACCACATTGTAAGATCTTAGCAGCAGGTTTAGTGGCACCAAAGGGACCACCGATTGGGTCCATCATGGCAATGAAAAAGAATACTAGGAATCTCATTATTAGAAACACAACGTCGATAATACGATCGGCACATACCTTGAATAAATGCAGTCGTCCCAAAAGTAATGTTTAACATCAAAGAAAAACTTCTTCTTTTGTTGATAAGTTAAATCGGGAAGAACACCACTTACCAAATAATTTACGGATCGAGATACCATGGAAGTACGATGTTGAAAGCAAAAGTGCTTCATCAGAAAACTTTCCAAAATAGGTACCTCATCCTTGGGAGCATTTGGCAATCTTGAAAGATGGTCGACCACAAGATTTTCGGTTCCTCTTTTGTCTTTAATCTCTAAATCGAATTCTTGAAGAAGCAAAATCCATCGAATGAGTCTTGGTTTTGCATCTTTCTTCGCCAATAAGTACTTGAGTGCATGATCGGTATAAACAATTACTTTAGAGCCAATCAAATAAGAGCGGAATTTATCAAAAGCAAACACCATACCAAAAGTTCTTTTTCAAAGTAGTAGCATAATTTAATTGTGCTCCATTCAAGGTTCGGCTAGCATAGTAAATTGCTCGAAAAATTCGATTCTCTCTCTGTCCAAGCACGGCTCAATAGCTTGATCACTTGCATCACACATGAGTTCAAAAGGCTTCTCCCAATCGAGCACGTCATCACCGGAGTGAAATTAATTTCTTTTCAAGATCTCAAATGCTTGCAAACAATCGTAATTAAAATCAAATTTAGCATCTTTCTCAAGTAGTTTAGTCAATGGTCTTGAAATTTTTGAAAAATCTTTGATAAAGCGCCTATAAAATCCTGCATGTCCTAAAATCACCAGTAGCTTCACGAAGTAGGTGGCGGCAACTTAGAAATGACTTCAATTTTTGCTCGATCCACCTCAATACCTTGGCAGAGATTTTATGGCCTGAACAATACCTTCTGCACCATAAAGTGACACTTTTCCCAATTTAAAACAAGGTTAGTCTCTTCACATCTTTGTAACACGAATCCAAATTGTTCGCATGAATCAAAAGAAACACCAAACACGTAAAAATCATCCATGAAAATTTCAATATGTTTCTCTATCATGTCGAAAAATTGCCATCATGCATCTTTGAAAAGTAGCAGGTGCATTACAAAGACCAAAAGGCATTCTTCTATATGCAAAAGTACCATAGGGACAAGTGAAAGTTGTCTTTTCCTGATCACTAGGTGCAATAGGTATCTGATTATACCCTGAATATCCATCTAGAAAGCAGTAAAATGCATATCCTGCAAGTTTTTCTAGCAGTTGATCGATAAAAGGCAAAGGAAAATGATCCTTACGGGTGGCATCATTTAATTTTCTATAGTCAATGCAAACACGCCAACTCAGATAAGCGTTCTAGTAGGAATTAATTCATCATTGTCATTAGTTAAAACAGTCATGCCTCCTTTCTTAGGTACTACTTGAACAGGACTTACCCAGTCACTATCAGAAATTGGATAGATAATACCTGCATCGAGAAGCTTGATCACCTCGGCTTTCACTACTTCTTGCATTTTTGGATTAAGTCTCCTTTGTGGTTGGATGACCGGCTTATATTGCTCATTCATTAAAATCTTGTGCATACAAATTGAAGGGCTAATTCCTTTGATATCTGCAATGGTCCACCCAAATGCACTTTTGTGCTTTCTTAGCACCCTTAACAGCTTTTCCTCCATCACACCTGTCAAAGAAGAAGAAATAATTATTGGAAGATTTAAATCATCAAGGAAAGCATATTTTAAATGAGAAGGAAGAGGTTTAAGTTCAAGAGTTGGTGCTTCTTCAATGGATGGCTTCGGTTTCTTTGTATTCATCCCTAATTCTTCATATTTTGGTGCCCTCCACCTTGGATAAGGTGGATTTGCCTCTAATATGCTCATTGCTTCCCTTACTTCATCATCTTCGGTACCTTCTCTCAATGACTGAACCATACACTTTTCAATTGTGTCCTTGGTCATGGCATGAATTGCAAAATTTTGGACAATTTCGTCCACCACTTCAATTTGCAAGCAATCATTCTGATCAGAAGGAAATTTCATTGCTTTGAACACATTGAAGGTGACTTGCTCATTTTGAACTCTAAGAATTAACTTTCCTTGTTGGACATCAATTAGAGCTCTTCCAGTGGCTAGGAATGGTCGGCCTAAAATAATCGGTACTTCAAAGTCTTCCTCCATTTCTAACACAATGAAATCTGCAGGAAAAATAAATTTGTCAACTTTGATCAACACATCCTCCACCACACCTCTTGGATATTTGATAGATCGATCTGCTAACTGAAGAGAAACAGTGGTGCCTTTGACTTCTCCTAATCCAAGTTTCTTAAAAACAGAATAAGGCATTAGATTAATACTAGCACCAAGATCACATAAAGCTTTGTCAAAATAAGAATCACCAATTGTGCAAGGAATTGTAAAACTCCCTGGATCTTTAAGCTTTGGTGGTAGCTTATTTTGCGTAATAGCGGGCATTCTTCAGTGAGGTTGACGGTCTCATAATCCTCCAACTTCCTCTTGTTTGCTAAGATTTCCTTTAAGAACTTTGCATAGCTCGGCATTTGAGCCAATGCATCTGCAAAAGGAATGTTAATATGCAATTTTTTAAACACATCAAGAAATTTGGAGAATTGCTTATCTATTTTGTCTTTGAAGTCGCTCTGGAAAAGGAATAGGAGGTACATATGGTGTAGGTTTGTCAGAAATAGCTTTCTTTGGGGTGGTTCTTCTTTTGATTCGGCTTCATCCTTGAATCGGCTTTGGACTCCTCTTTTTCTTCTTCACCTTTTCTTCATTTTTAAGCTCTTTTCCACTTAGGATGATGGCTTTTGCATTCTCAATTGGATTCTTCACGTTGTTGCTTGGAAGACCACCATATGGTCTCTCGGATATTTGGCTGCAAGTTGACCAACTTGTTTTTCCACATTCAATACTTACCTCCATATGTCGAATTGTTGCATCTTGATTGTTCATGCGACTTTCAAAACGATTTATTACTTCTGATTCGATTGAATAAGCTTTGCCACCATTTCCTCAAGGTTCTTATTCGCTTCTCCATGGGTGGTGGAAATGTTGGTCTAGGTGGGTTCATTGGTTGTTGATTTTGCCCTCCCAAGAAAAATTAGGGTGATTCCTCCATCCAGGTTGTATGTATTTGAGTAAGGATTATTTTGAGGTCCCTGTTGAAATTAGAAACAAAATTAGCATCTTGATGGGATAAGAATTATGATTTACGACAAGCGGTTGACTCATGTCTTCCACCACGAAGTCGCAAGTTGTCTCCTTTATCTTCAAAACCGAATCTATCTTTCTATTCAAAGCGACAAATTGAGCAACAATGGCGGTATTAACATCAATCTCATGCACTCCACTTGGTTTCTTTGCATTGAATCTTTCGATTGGCCATTGATAGCTATTAGGCGCCATTTGATCAATCAGCTCAAAAGCTTCATCAGGTGTTTTATTCTTCAATGTACCACCAGCTGCGGCATTTATGGTACTTCTCATATTTGGACCAATTCCATTATAGAACGCTTGCACTTGCATCCAAATTGGAATACCGTGGTGTGGACACCTCCTTAGCACTCCTTAAACCTTTCCCATGCCTCATATAAGGATTCTCCATCATTTTGTATAAATGTGGTGATATCATTCCTCATTTTCTTGACTTGGCGGTGGAAAATATCGGCTTAAGAATTTTTGGGCCATATCCTCCCAAGTGATGATAGAACCTGTAGGAAGAGAAGATAACCATGCCTTAGCTTTATCACGTAAAGAGAATGGAAATAACCTAAGTCTAATAGCATCATTGTGAACTCCATTATATTTAATGGTATCACAAATTTCAAGAAAAGCTTCAATGTGGAGATTAGGATCTTCATTCGGCAAGCCACTGAATTGAACAGCATTTTGAAGCATTTGGATCAAGGACGGCTTGAGCTCGAAATTGTTGGCTTGAATTGCTGGCCTTCTTATGCTTGAAGTGGAATCTTGAACCGTTGGAGCGGAATAGTCCATCAAAGTTCTCCTTTGAGGTTGAATTGGGAAATGTTCTTCTTCAGCCGCCATTGGATTTGTGTCAATGACTAACTCTTGCTCTTTCAATCCTCTTAGAAGTTTTCTTTCAGGTTCAGGATCAAATTCTTCCAATTCTCCTTTCCGACTTCTCAAATTCATGCAACTTTGAAATTCCCTTGACAAAAATCAAACCAATAAAAATTAAAAAGGCTAGTCTCAACCAAAAATCAATCAATATCAATAGCAATTGGAAAAAATTAGTAAATTCAATCCCGTGGCGCCTAAAACTTGTTAGGTGAATTGCAAGTGTACAATATCAACAAGTAATATAGTAGTGAGTAGAGTATCGTTCATAGAGGATTGTTTTAATTTAACCAATTACTTACCAAATTGATTAATTCAACAACAAGCTAGCCAATAAAACAAAACTTTCATGCAATTTTAACTAAACTTAACAAAGAATGAAAATTTATAACAATAAGAAAATATTAAAAATTTACCAATTTAACAAAGATGCTAGAGATTTGATTTCACTTAATCAATCCTAATTAACTCTCTTGACTTGTCATGCAATTAACTTAAATTCCAAATTATGATGGTGAAATTTCCCTAATGTAAATTAATAGCCGACATCGGTCTAATAACTCTATTTAGATTAAAATCAACTCACACTTGGTCTAGGTGAATTTAGATTTCTAAATGCATTAGGAACTATGGAAATTTCCGGATTCAATCTAAGTAGCTATTACTTAGTTTTACTACAAAACCACATGAACAACCTAGATTATTACGGTCTAAATTGAATTCATGGTTTAATATCACATGAGCACATGCATGTTATCTCCTCGGTATCAAACAAGCATCAACAATCAATTAAGTGGTGATCAATCACCTAAAAGCATTAAGAACATGATACTAAACTCATAATTGAAATATAAATTGCATGAACAAGTCTTAAGAATTAATTATTCATGATTAAGATCATCTAGTCTCTAACAAAAGAAATTAGAACATAATGAAATTTAAACTAACAATAAAAATAAAAATAAACATAATTAAAATTAATACAAATTAGAATATTAAAGTAAACAATATTTCATGAATATAAAAGCTATAAAATACTTAATACTTGAAAATAAAACATAATTAGAAATTCTTAACAAAACACAAGAAATAATATTACTAAAATTGTTAAAATTAACTAAACAAAAACAAGGGAAGAAAAATAAAATAACTAAACTAAACTAAACTAACCAAAACAATAAAAGACAAAACCAAGAAATGAAGACTTGAAGACCAAGAATTCTTCATGGTTTGTTTCTTGCACACCAAGCTTCCATAGAGATCAAAAACAAACACTTTGCTACTTCTTTTGTGAGTTCAAGTTGGCGGCTATTATTCCCACTTCAAGGTCTAGGACTCAGGGTCCCAAACACTTAGTGTGATTTCAGTGTGCTTTAAGCGCGCGGAGTCCTAAACTATGTATGTCATCGAGGTATGATCCTAGGCTCCAAGATCCCACCTTAGAGCATAAGAGTGAGGTCGGATCTTTGGCTCTAAGGTCCTACCTTGGACCACAAAGATCTAGCCTCTTACTAGCGATGTGGATCTTAGCCTTCAATCGAGATGGGACATTAGGAATCAACCCATACACATCACACCCAAATAATACTATTATTTCATACCATTATTGAAGAAAATCATGATACTCTCATTTGGCTAAAAGTCTACGGGTTTATTAGCCTCTTAACAAATATGAACAAAGAAAACCACATTTGAGCCAATTTAATATCAAATTTTAATAGTCTTTGTACTATTACTATGAAACCATATATCATGTGGACTATAGAGGACATAAATTCCTTTTTCATTCCCAAAAATGTTAAATATTTGTATATATTTTCAATAACATGATTGTATTAATTAATTGTTACTCAAAAAAAACTAACCAAAATAATTCCAATCATCCTCAAACTAGCTTTGAAAATTGATTTGTTTCTCAACATTTAGAAAGTTTTAATTAAATGCCCATATTTGACAATTTGATTTTATTTATCCCTTTGACTAATACTAGGATTCTTATTCTCAATTTTGACTAAACTAAAACCAAAAAATCAATCCATAAAATCAAAAAAATCAGTCTTGAAAATCGGAAAAACTAGAAATTCAGTCAAAAAACTAGAAAAATCACCCAAAAATCGGAAAAATCATCTAGAAAACCAAAAATCGAAAATCAATCCGAGAAAAATCGATCTAGAAAATCAATCTTGAAAACCAGAAAAACTAGAAAATCATAAATTCAGTCAAAAAACCGGAAAAATCAATCCGAGAAAATTAGAAAACCGGTCAAAAAAATCAGTCTAGAAAAAGAATATAAATTCACAAACTTAAATACCTTTGAATCACTCTTTGAGATGCATCAAAATCCATCAGCTTCAAGTGATTTGGCATCCCGAGAAAATGTATCAAACAATCTTTGATCATGCATCATCATATCTAGCGCCTTCAACTCTTGATTGGTATCCAAATCAACATTTTCTAATTCCTTTAATCTTCTTGATGGTGGCTTTTGGTGCTTCCGTTATTAAATATTTCTCAAGAGAATTAGCCATTCGTCCCAAAGCGTCATATAGAGCTTGTGAACCAGTGCTTTCTCTTTGTTTCATGAGAACTGGTTGAAGATGATGCTTTTACTTTCAAGTGCTCTTGTCGAGCCATCATAATGCTCATAACATCATCTTCTCCATCATCCTCTCATCGGTTCCAAATGATTCTTGTGCATTGGATTCCATATCAAGATTTGCCTCTCCAATAGTTTTGGCACCTTCTCCACTAGCATGATCTTGAGCAAATATTGCACAAATATCATCCCAATTCTCAATAACAATTTTCTCTTATATGGTGCGAGTTTGGGATTTGCCTTCAAAATAATAATCAGTTATTTAAAAAAATTCAGCAATCATGTAATTTATATTAATGTACATGCATATGGAATAACTTGCAAGTTTAAGAGTCACTGATCTTATGAAATCAAAACTAACTTTTCGATTTTTCAAATTATAAGCAAGCACGTAAAGAAACATCGCAACTACTTCTTCAACAGTTATACGTATTGAATCTATCAAACCTTCTTGCTCTCTTAGGTTAGCACATAAGATCGTAAAACAATGCTTAGTAAGTCGGAGTTGATCCTTACAAACTCTATCACTCCCCTAATAAAGTCCACTTAGGTATATTTTTCGTATTATTTTAAAGTCAAGCCTAGGCTCCTTCACAATATGCTTCTCATGCACCAAATAGCCAAGGTAGCTACGGTGATTATATGAGTTGCAACAATTACTTTTCGTTTCTGTGTGGCTTGACTTTCATCTTCATTTGGAGGCAAGTGAAAATCCATATACTATTATTAAAATAATAAAAATCAAATAAGAATCTTGAATAGGCAAGACAATGAAAATGTGAAGTACAAATTATGTATTATGATTAAATGTATCAAAACAAAATTTTAGAGCTTCCCTGCTTTCCTTTCCTTTGTCAAGTCAATAATAAATCGGGTGCAATGTAACTATTTTTGAGCCCTAAAGTAAACAGAAAGGAAGAACTAAACTAATTCTGAACTTACAAACACAAAAGTTCAATCCTAATCGCCATAAGATTAAAGTTGTAGTAATGAATTAAAGTTCAAATCTAAATCGCCATAAGACCATGGTCGACTTCAAATCTAACATAAATAAAGCTAGAGTATCTAGATGAAAGAGCATGATGAATGTGTGAATGCTATTAACTACCAAAGATCACAAAGAGAATGATCACATAAGCAAAAACAAATCAACCATGATTACCAATAAAAGCATGGTTTGAAGAACTAGCAAGATCTGACTATATATATTTATGCAATGAAGATAAGTGGTTGCCGATCAATGGAATATCGTAAAGCAGTCCCAATAGGATGGAAAAAAAAGCCGGATATTGCAAAGTGAAATAATGTATAGACATCGAAATCAAATCACATAAAAGTATTCAATCTAGGGATTCAAGACAACTACTCTGAACTAAGATCCATTTAAAGACAAATATGAAAGCAATCACACATAATGATCTAAATTTGTAAGATCCGAGACAAAGTAAAGAATGATGCAAGATTCCAAGACAAAAGAATCATCTTTGAAATAAGCATGCATTCAGATGGCAACAATAACTGAGACATTACAAAGAAACATCTTGTACAAAACATTTACTCATTTGGTGAGGATAGTTGACATAGAAAGCGATCGGGGCATGCTAAGAGCTCTTTTCTTGGAGTAGATAGTTAAGATCACAAGCGACATGAGCAAGCAATGAACGCGTTCAGACTCAATAAACTAAATGCTAAGCTGGAATGATCAATTAACATCTAACAAGAAGAAATCAAACGAAGGCCTATAAAAACAATGTCTCACTTAAAACTTACAAACAAATAGACAAAGAGCTTTAGAATTAGTTTAACTCCAAATGAATAATGGACAAGAAACAAAACACATCATGAGTATATATTTAAAAGAAGTTTTGTGGAAACACAAACAAAAGAGACTAAGAAAAACACTTCAATTAAAACACCAAACACGAAACACCTAGTTTTAATGCTTCATGATGCAGAAGAAAACTTCCAACGCAAGAACAAAGTTCCTTTGTCTTTGCTTCAATGACCATTATCAACGGTGATTTCAAAATAAGTTAGAAACCGTGAAGTCGGTTCAAAGACCCTAGTCCAGTTCAATATGCAAATAAAATCAAGCAATGGATCGTATTAATTCATTTGTAGCACTAGATCTTTGTGATCTACATGATCCACTACGTTTATTCTTGCTAACATTATAGCCATAGTTTTAAGAAAATCAGGCAAGTTCACTTGGGATGCATAATGCAAGTGTATATTGTTGGGTATTTAATATAACCCAAGTGTATATTCTAATATAAACCCAATAGGTAATACACCTTTGTAGTAGGCGTACATGGGCAAGAGCCCATTAACCGGTTTTAACCTAGTGTATCCTATTTAAATTCTAGGTATTCCAAATTAGATACCTAGGTGTAATGCTTCAAGCAATCGCATATATTATTGTTTGACTTTAAACCCTAACAATCTTAAAGCATTAGGTATCAAAGATTTGGTGAAATCGGAAAAACTTGACAATGCAAAAGAACTCGCAATTAAAGCGCAAGATTCATCCATAATTGAAACATACTCAATTGACACTCTCTATCCTTGGCTTGTAGTGTCCTTGAACTCTTGTGGATGTAATTATTGAAATTCTACTCCACTACCTTAATTGTGGATTAAAAATATAATAATCCAATATATGTGGATTAAAAATATATAGGTGAATTACATCTACTATCCACATGGTTTGTAAAAACTACCAATCAAATCTCGAGATTTAAACAATTACCAATACCTCCTTAAATTAGGTAAATTTATAACATTTAACCTCTTTAATTAACTAAATTCATAACATTTAGCCTCCTTAAATTCATAACATTCTGACTTGTTTGGTTCAAGGAATTGGCAATTACTTTACTTTTTATTTCAACTTAGTCAAGCAATTATTCCTGTTTGGTTTGGAATTCACTACCAATAAATTCTAATTCCTTTAGAAAGTAATTGCAATTCAGCTAATTTAGTGCTGAATTGCAATTCCTTGCACCAAGGATTTTGGCCAAATTTTTTTTTTTCAATTTTGCCCTTCCAATTTTTTTTAAAAATTACAATTCTCACTCTACTTTCTCTCTCATCATTTTTTTCACTTTACTTTCTCTCTCATCATTTTTTCCACCCTACTTTCTCTCTCTCATCATTTTCTCACTCTATTTTCTCTGTTATCATTGTTCTCACTCTACTTTCTCTCTCTCATCATTTTCTCACTCAACTTTCTCTCTCATCATTTTTCACTCTACTTTTCTCTCTCACCATTTTCTCACTCTACTTTCTCTCTTATCATTTTTCTCACTCTATTTTCTCTCTCATCATTTTTTTCACTCTACTCTTTCTCATCATTTTTCTCACTCTATTTTCTCTCTCATTATTTTTCTTACTCTACTTTCTCTCTCTCATCATTTCTCACTCTACTTTCTCTCTCATCATTTTTTTCACTTTACTTTCTCTCTCATCATTTTTTCCACCCTACTTTCTCTCTCTCATCATTTTCTCTCTCTACTTTCTCTCTCTTCATTTTTCTCACTCTACTTTCTCTCTCTCATCATTTTCTCACTCTACTTTCTCTCTCATCAATTTTCTCACTCTTCTTTCTCTGTCATCATTTTTCTCACTCTACTTTTTCTCTCTCATCATTTTCACACTCTACTTTCTCTCTCATCATTTTTCTCACTCTACTTTCTTTCTCTCATCATTTTCTCACTCTACTTTGTCTCTCATCATTTTTCTCACTCTACTTTCTCTCTCATCATTTTCTCACTCTTCTTTCTCTCTCATCATTTTCTCACTCTACTTTTCTCTCATCATTTTTGCTCACTCTATTTTCTCTCTCTCATCATTTTCACTCTTCTTTCTCTCTCACATTTTCTTACTCACCAATAAAATGTTTAAGATAAAGTATTTTAGTCATTTAACACAATTCATTAGTTCTATTCACCCCAACCAAACACAAGAATAATGATTCCAACCTTATTCAATTCCTTTGAACCAAACTCATGCAATTCAATTGAAATTTAAATTACAAATTAATTCTGTAATTAGTAATTGAAATTCAATTCTGTTATTCATTACAAATAACCAAACATGCCGTTAGTCCCTTTAAGGTATTAGTAGTTTCACTAAAATTTAGAATTCAATTGGTAATTTATCCAAAACTCAAAGGTGATAGATGTAATTTACCCAAATATATAATTTACACCTATTACAAAAAATATATGAGTTTTTGTGTGTCATCAAATAACACTATTCTAAACTTTATAAAACTTTTAATAACTTAGTTGTACCATATAAAATCTAATTTGTGTAATAGAAATTTTGAAACTCTTAGGATATAATTTATCACCTAAAATTTTAAAGGCGTATTTCAAGTTTTTCAAAAATACAATAACTTTCTGGCATAACTTTATATTAATAGTATTTAAAAGAACAAAATGAATTTGGGTTGGCCTGAGCTCAGCCCAAAACCGGACCAATTTCCCGTGGATGGGCTTAATGATTGCGTGACTCAACCCTTTGATTACTTATAAAATAAAAATAAGAAGAACTGAAAAGGAAAAGAGGCCACATGAATTATTAAATTGATAAATTACCAAAACCCCTTAAGTTTGAGTCTATTACCAATTACCCCCTAAAATTTGATAAAACTATCAATACTCTTCTGAGATTTAGCTTTCTTTAACATATAAGTCCATTTTAAAAGATTCAGTTATAACTTTATAAAAAATAAAAAATTTTGAACGAAATTACCCTTATTCCTCTAGCCTTTGCATTTTTTTTTGACAAAATTAAAATGAAATTTTAAAACGAAAATTTTTATACTATTTAAAAAAGTGTATTATTATAAAAATTTGTTTATTTCTAATTTATTTTATATATATTATTATAAAAATATACTAGGCTTATTATATTATTTATTCTAATAATGATAATATATAAATTAAATTAATAAAATAAAAAAACCTATAATAATGTATTAATTATGCAAGATATTAGGATAAAATTTTGCAAACTATTAGAATAATGTTTTTAAATTTTTCATTTTTTGCATTTTTGCTACATTTGCAAGGGGTATTTTGTCATTTTTCCTATTAAATCGATTAAATATAACTGATGAAGAGGTATTGATAGTTTTGTCAAATCAAAGAGTGATTAGTAATAGACCCAAATCTTAAGGGTATTAGTAATTTACCCTTATTAAATTGTTGACAACCACAATATCATAATAATGGTCTTCTCTCAATGCTTTTGCATTAGCTTGCTGACGTCATATGAGTGTTCATGATAGATGTGTAACCATATATTTTAGGGATAATATATTAAAATGTACCGAACATGCGCTTGCAGTTTTGACATGACATTTCAATTTTAATAACATGATATCTAAACTTTATAATTTGTTACAACATCGACCTCGACTAAAAAAACGAAAATACCCTTCTTAATAAAGTATATAGTTTAAAATTCTAAAATAAATTTTTAAAAGGCCAAAAGATAAAATTTAAAGACAAAATTTTAATAAAATTATTTACACTATATAATAAAATTATTTACACTAAAAATAAAATTTAAAGATGATAATATAAAAAAATGTAGAGACAAAATGACAAAAAAATTGAGGTTAAAAAACAAAGTATCGTATAATAAATTTCTCTCTTTTGCATTAAAAATTTTAACAAAACTTACATAACATTATAAAATTTTTATCTTGAAATTAACTTTTAAAAGTTAATAAAAATTAAATTATATCAATTTTTATCGTTCTGTCTTTAAGAAAGGTATTTTCATCTTTTTTCAATCGGATGCCCTATTGTTACAAATTATAAAGTTCAGTATCGTGTTGTTAAAATTAAAAGGTTAGTCAAAGCAGTTACAAGTGCCTAAATTCGAGATTTTTAATATATTATCCCTATATTTTAGATATTTGAGTGCCACTTTTGGATGGAGAAAAGATTTGTTGTTTTAATCAAGAATCTAGAACCATTGATTGCATGTGAATTTTAGTTTAGGAGAAAGTCCCCATTGTGAGCGAACTCCCCACTTGTACCAGGAGGCCTTAACCGGCGGGATATAAATCCAGAGATGTGCACGAGTTGGCATAGCCACGAGAAAGAGCCAACAGTCAAATCCCAAGACAGACCCTACAATATTTCGTGGAAAATAGGTCTCACATGAGATTTAAACTGTGTTGTTGGAGGATTTCTCCCACGTCACCTCAAACTTAGCAACTCATTTATGCCATTGTGGGCGTGAATATGCTTACTAATTGAGTGACATTTAGTTTTCTTTTCTACTTTTTTTTTGTGTCTTGCATAAAAATTTCTTATTACAATAATGCTTCTTTGCTCCAAAAAAAAAAAACAAAACAAAAGAAAAAGTTTATATTGGGAGGAACAATTCATTATAGGGATATAGTACAATATATTTAATATATTATTAAGTATATATTATTACATCCCATAAAAGGGATTTAGTTTCAAAAATTTATTATTCTAAAAAGATTCACTTTTAGTGAATTTTTTTATTACTTTTACTAAAATGAAGATGCGTAACCCAAACTAAAAAGAAAAATAAAAATGTAAAAATATATATTTAATAATATATTAAATGTGTTATATCTTGTAATTTAAAAATAATTATACTAAATCAAAATTAGATTTCTTTTTTGAATTGAAGGATTGTTTTATACTCTTTCGTTCCAAAAAAGAGTCAACTTTGATTAAGGTACAACGTTTTATTAGTTATTAGGTATAACTCATTTAATGCTCTCATAAATATATAATTTTATATTTTATCTTTACTTTTTAATTTTGAATATACATAATTATTATTAGTAAGTATATTTTAGAAATTTAGTTTGGAAGTAGATTCTTTTTTGGAAGAAGAAATTTTTTTCAAATAATTTTTTTAAAACAGAGAGAGTATTAATTTGCTTTTTAATTATAAATTATATATATAATTATTTATAAATATGATTTCAAATTTCAATAAAAAAATAGAATACTATTTTTTGGGATAGAGAGATAGAGAGGCCCAAAAGTCAATCCAAATTAGAAATAATCAGTCTTCACAATAATGTACTTCAATTATTGGAAAGGACCCAAGGTCACCTCACAAACAATAATTAAGTCAATTGATTCTGAGTTTGTGTGTAAAACGTGTTCTTCACTCTCTTTGGCTCTTTAAAAGAAGCTAGATTGCAAGAACGATATATATGTGTGTGTGTGTTCCGCACAGAACGCTACTTACACCAGCGTACAATTTCCATTGAACCATTAAACCAAACTAGCAGGCACTTTCTGCGCAATGCGCGGTTTTGAGTGCCCATCAGATTGCACAAGATATAAAAAGTCGATAATAAAATTAAGATAAATAAGACGAAAAAACACAATATTATAAAAAGGAAGAAATATTTGATAAGGAGAAAGGAAATTACATAGTAGGAGTTAATTAATATAGAACAAAAAAAAGGTCAACATATTCTAAGTTACTTTAAATTTAAATTGCCATGGATAAAATTTTTCTATCCCATGACTGTTAAAAATAATAACAGCGAAAATATCTTGTATTTGTGGTATGAAAACTAAATAGTCATTCTCTTCCAAATTATGATCTTGTACGAACTGATGCCAATTTCGACGAAGTGACGAACTCACAAGTGATGTCATATACTCGATTTCCAGATTTCAAATGAATGTCACAGTGTTTTGCTTCTTCCAAATAAAAATTTGAATATTTTGGAATAATCTATGTGACAACAAGGAAATCGTATGAAGTTAGTAAAATGAGAAGTGCAAATAATTTTGTAGAATCAATTTGCAACATAAGAAATAAATTGTATTATTACCAATCTAAAGGTATCTGATGCTGTAAACTTCTGGAAGAAAGAATAGTGTTGAGTTGAAACGAACTTCTGAAATGGATGTAGTGAGGATGACAGGACATTATGCTGAAGATTCGTTGTTTTGAAGATCAGAATAAGACATAGTAAAATGAAGATATTACATATTATATAATGACAACGGAAAATGTATATTGTTAAATGAACAAACCTTGTTTTGGCAATTTAGGTAATGGCAATCGCCCATGGCATCATGATTTCGCTTTGAAATTGTTGAATGTAAAACAATCAAATTTATTATTTACACGAAATCTTAATAAGATTGAACATTCTTCATTGAATAAATTATCATCAAAGAATCACCCACCAAATGTGAAAACATGTTGATCGATTGTTAACTTCCATTGCATTTGTCCTTGTTGGATTATGATTTCTTCCTTATCAAGAACAAACCGATAGCATAGAGGCCTATTGGTACCGCTTATAAAAAGGACAAAAGTTCTTTTGGATGTGTTGAATGCAATAACAAGTAATTGTTGTAGTAAATATAAAAGTAAAATTTTTAAAGAGTTAAAGTTGAACTCGATTCTCTCTTTGAAGGGATTTGAAGAATAAGCAACACGGCTTTTCATTTGTACCTTGGAAAGGTGAGGCAAAAATTAGGAAGAACAATTTGAAATTACGTTATTTGTATGAAAAGTATCATATGGAAAAAGTATGAATGAAATTTATATGATTACCTTGTAATTGTAATAGCATTGGATCAAAAAGTAATACATTTTGCATCCAATCTCGAATTGATTTTTCGATTTTGCATTTGGATATCCAATGTATTTAAATATCGTTGGATAAGAGATGAAAAATTATAACATATTCGATAATTGATCCGATTGTTTTGCACATATGTTAAGGTCCCAAAGATGTACACGCTTGGAAGTGAGTAACAAAATAGAATTTTCTTGTTATCACCATTTTCTTTGGTCAACCATTTTGTAAATGGATTATTTGTCGCTGTCATCACCTATAAGAAAAAGAATTCAATAAAATTGCTTATTTTAAAAATGAATCGATACTTAGAAACCAATAGAAATTGGAGTAGGAAAATGAAGTACAACCAATGTTATTAGTAGTAATTATAATCAAAAACGAGGTGAACAAATGATATTTTAGCTGATTTTCAATTAACAAGATTTGATTGGGAACTTGGAGTAGAAGATAAAGAAAGTAATAGGAAAATGGAGTAGAGCAACTTTATTAGAGCAAACTTCATTTAGTTGCAAATCGCAAAGATCAAAATACATAAATAAATCCATTTATTGAAGAAAATGTGTACAAAGACTAAAAACAAAAATGCAAGTGAATAAATGTTTTTTGAGCATATCGCAAATGGCAAGATTAAAATGCACCACTAATCCAATTTTTTCTCGAGAAAATGGAGTATATAATTGTAAAATTCAAGAGGATAGTGAAGGACAACAAATGTTATTCCAATTGCTTTGAAAATTCCAATGTAAGATGGTAAAATGCATCAATCATTACAAGGTGGGAAAAAATGTATCTATACCGGAAATAAAGAAATCAATAGGAAAATGGAGAATACCTAATTCAGAGACGTAAATGGAGGTAAAGGAATGTTATTTCATCATAGTGGAAATTGTAGCATGAAAATGTACCAATTAATGAAATTTCTGCAGGCAAATAATTTCGCAGATAAAAATGCCGCACAGAATTGTTATTTCAAAGAATCAGCAAATGGCAGATTAAAATGCACCCAAGAATCCATTTTTTGTGGGAAAATAAAGTATAGAATTGTAAAATCAGAGGAAAAGCGAGGACAAAGAATGTTATTACTCCCGCTTGAAAATAAGATCACTACATGGTAAAATGGGCAAATCATTACAAGGTTGGCGTAAAATGTGTCCATACATACCATTATATGTAAATAGCATACATAAACAAAAGAAAATCTATTCATAGTAAAAGTTGTCAAGATATTAGATAGTGCAATCAAAGAATATTATTGTAAATTTCGCATACATAAATTCAACATTATTACAAAGGAAAGCCATTTCTTTCAAACGACATAGCAAATAATCGAAAAACGATTTCTATGTCATGTACATTAACAATGTGTATTTATTTATGCCTATTTGAAGAATGAAGAGCATATGGTAAAACTAATCTAGTCACTTGATAAATCAAAATCGCAGTAGTTTCATTCAAACATCTTGAACTCCATAGCATCAAGAAATATAGCTGAAATTGCATCCACATATTACAAAGTTGAGAAGTTTCACTGCATTTTTACCAACAGCAGAACGAGTATCAAACACAAATCTGAAGTACCATAACATGCAAAAGCAATCTGTAAAAAACAGAAGAGAGAAGAAGAGTACTTTTACCTTTTGAAGACCTACTGTATGATCAGTTTTGCAAGATCCATTGGCAATCAATTTTTATTCAATGTACATACAATAAGGAAAAAAAAGGTTAGAGAGCAGCAAGAAGAAAGAAAGAATATGCAGTTCTAGAGGCAGATATGGTCGACTAATAAATCCAATTCAGGTCAGTTGTAACAAATTGTTTCTGAGCTTGTGTTTTGAGGTTTTTAAAAAAAATAAAAGGTGAAGTTACAAGTTAAGAAGGAGGAAACCGTTGACTAATAAAATCAATGGAGTGGATTTGTACCAGATAACTTCTGACTTGCTGTTTAGCAGAAAAAAGGAGAAAAGGAAAAAAAGAAGCAAAAAACTGAAGTTATAAGGTAAGACATACTTCTGATCTTTTGTTTTTGGGGGAAAAGAACAACTGAAGGTAAAGTTAGAAGCTAAAAAGGAGTAATATTAGGAAAGGAATCAAGGAAGATAGAAAAGAAGTATATGACTCAAGGCAAAGATTTGTTGTACAGAACTACAATGAATGGAATGGTTTTACTTATAAAGAATAGTTGTACAATGTGCTTGATGGTGATGTGACCTCTTTTTTACTTTTACAGCTGTGTTTTAGTTGTCAATTCAAACTGGGCAGTCACATGGGCATGTTAAAGAAAAAGTCACAGAAATGTAACTTACAATTTTGCCTTGGGAACAATGAACACAAATAGAAATGTTTATGCTCGCTCTTGTCCAAAGAAATTGAAAAAATAAAGAAAAATATAAACCTCAGGAATCAAGCATAATAGATAGGCAAGACTACAACTTATCCAGGCCAAAACAACAAGAAGAAGAATAAAGCACTAACTCTTCTGTAGGGCTGAACTATATATGATTCTGGAACTTCAGTGCTACCACGAATTTCTGATACAAGTTGAATTAACTTCCTTAATATAACAATTGAATAAACGGAATATACGAAGTGGAAGAAAACAAAAAATAGATTATTAGATTTCTAAGAGAGCTAGTTGCACTCAATTTGGGGGAAAAAAGTGTATACCTTGCGTATAACGATACAAAGAAGCACTCCTTCAGCAAACCACACACGCCATAAAAGTACAAGAAGTTCAACATTACCTAAACAACAGCATTAATTCTAGCTTAAATTTAGAATATAGTGAACCATCTAACAATTAGCAGAAACATCTTACTCAAACGTTACTACAAAACCATTCAGTCCACAAGGGTGGTGTGCATAGTGGAGAAACAAGGATCAAACCCAAAATCCATTCCATGTACTTCATCTCAGAAACAAACCCGCTGTGCAATTGAACTACATAAATTGTAATGACATCTTTTAAGCACCAAGGAACTGTGGTACCGACAAGCAAGGAACAGAATAAGATAGCACCAATAGCGATAGTCATTGCCACAAATGTACTTTCAGATAGAGAAGTCTTAAGTAGCAAACCTATGTTCAAAGATATTGTAGACACAAATACAGTAAAGAAATGTAAACAAAGAAGTAAATATTCAAACTCATGCATGACAGAAATGTAGTTTTCATGAAAGAAGAACTTGAACCTTCTATTAAAATGCATAGCAATAGTTGGAACAAGCAAAAGAAAATTTGCTTTTCACATAAATGCCTTTGAGAAAACCAAAATGGATGATTTAACAGAAACAGGTGAAGAACACCGAGCAGGACAAATCCATAAAGAACATTTTTCAGAACAAGTAACATTGGGCTGCAGGAAGACGCTTAGAAATCCGACAAAGATAACAACAAACTGGTTTCCTAGAAGGTTTCCTGTTTTTTATGTGATGTACTGAGAAAACTAACTGCCTAGCATTCAGTTTTCAGAAGTACACCCATAAACAAAAAGAGAGGCAAAATGATAGAGCAGTCCCAAAATACAAAATGTTGAAATACATATTTGACAAATGCGCAAAGTAGAAACAAGCTAATCTATTTTCTGCTTTTTCTTTGTGCCATTGGTAGGGTCTTTGGTATCCAAATTAACTTCTTCTTCTGATGGCACAAGCTTGTCAAGAAGGCAAAGGCGGGCTTTTGGTGAAGATTTGCTGGGAAGTTGGCCTGTCGGAAAAATAAGGGATGAAAAGTACAAATGGATCTGTAATATGTTTTAAGGTATGAATATAGTCAGAATTTTAGACAGAATAAATCATTGAAACAGTACCTTCAGATTGTGACATTGGTTCGAGTTCATGAACATTTGCAGATGTTAGTTTTGTTGCACTTCCACTTGCAATCGCTCGTCAATTGATGAGCCCAACTCGACCTCACGAAATTCTCAGATAGGAAGTGATGGTGTAGCTACCGCCTACCATCCGAGTCTTAAGTTTGATTGGCCTAATTTGGACCAAGAACAATTTGGATTGCAAATCCCTGTGAACTTCCTGTAACGGAAGTTCAGTGTTCTAGCAAGGGAAAGAAAGCGAAAAGAGTTAATGTTGAAGCATTGACAATGGAAAGCAAAGGAAATGAAATCATAATGAAACAGTAGTTTGGCAAAGAGGAACGACCTTGTTTGCATAGTCCATGATTTCACTTGTTAAAATGTTAATAATTTTTCACTAGATTTCCAAAAATAGAGGTCAGAATAATACCACTATCATCAATCACATCAACCTCAAACCTACACTGCTCACAAAGCAATAATCGCTTGGGCACGATACAATGAAACGAAACAAAGCTAAAAAGGGAACAAAAGATATATTTACTGGTTCTCGTAACTGGCTTTGATTCACACAAGTTACTGTGTATTCTTCATGTTGCAAGGCAGATGTTGATTGGAAGCATTTGGGACAAGCCATGTACCAATACTTTGGCGTATATTTTTGAGGGAAAGTCAGGCTTGACAAGTACATTCTGGAAACAAATTGCAATAAGTTAGGAGCAACAAACAGTAAACCATACATGGAAAAAGAGGTACTGGTTTTGATAATCAGTGAAGGAAAACTAAATACCTTGGCTAATGGCGTTATGTTAGCAACAAGACAAGTTTTCTTGTACGACTCTATAGATATCTCCGGAGGATTCTTGAAATAAGTCTTGTTACTGACAAAGTCGACAAAGATCTCCTTGTTTCACACCGTTGCATAGTAAAATACAAAGATTCAAGAAGGCAGAAACAAAATGAATACCGCCAGAATTAATATAGGGCTGCATCACCAGTTTTTCAGACGATGTGCACTTTCTATTGGAGGATTCACCAGAATAACTGAATCATATTTGGTAGTCAATGCTGTGCCTACAAATCGTTTTTTTTTAGTTATATTAATAGATAGCTGTGGAATAAAACATTGAGGGATGAACCAACAGCCCAAGGAAAAAATTTAGGATGAACAGAATGGAATTGACAGCGGAATACAGTACCATTATAGTAAACAACTTTAATCCTGCGACAAATGATTACAGGAAAGTTGTTCAGATTGTCAACAATATTAGCCCCTTCATTGGCAACAAACTCGCTCCAAATAGATAGCATGACTGTCTTCATACTGCAACAAAGAATAATGGAGTTAACTTAGCAAAGACATAAATTGCATGCGGCTAACATTATAAAAGGGAACTTTCTTTTTGCATATTCAGTAAAGGAACAAAATAGTTATTGTCCGAATGATTAGTTATCGTCTGAATGTATTAGTTATTGGTCAAACAAAGGTTTATGCAAAGGAATAAATATGTTCTAAATCATCCATTCAATTAATCAAGAAGAAGCTTGAAATGTAATGACATGATGACAAAACTAAAAACATGACAAGGCACAGATTTTTTATTTAGGAAAAGAAATAGAACAAATAAGAGACAATATGTATTTCACACAACACCGTGAAGCAAGAGTGCATACCGAATCAAAATTATAAGATAGATTCTATAACCTTTGATTAAGGAGGACGAATTTCTCGAATCGTTGAATCACCTACATCACCTTTGATAGTCTTAGAGGAAGGCTATCAATCACCACACCAACACATCTACATTATGAAAACAATTTTACATGATCTGACTTAAATAGCAAAGTAAAATGCATACAAGCATAAGATAAATTCTGGGACGATTTGCTAACAT
This sequence comes from Gynochthodes officinalis, assembly GCA_020080225.1. NCBI lineage: Eukaryota > Viridiplantae > Streptophyta > Magnoliopsida > Gentianales > Rubiaceae > Gynochthodes > Gynochthodes officinalis. Next base: position 22,163,626 of record CM034624.1, read on the forward strand.
GGAAATGCCTATATAAATTGAGCTATCCGCATTTCTTTATAAAAACACTCACTGGAAATCTAATAAGTCTTGTGCACAGAGAACTTTACCAACGGATTCTGTTCTCCCATCAATGAACCTAGCTAGGTCTTGAAATTCAGATAATCGATAATTGACCTCAACCACACCGCCGTAATTGTCAAGAGGTTCAAGGATGGTCCTTGAATTGATGATCCATCGTAGTTATCCCTTCAAACCGATACTCTTTTTCAGCTTGCTTCACTTCAAGATTTTTGATTGTATACTTTTGTACACTTGCATTTTCTTCCCATTCGCCAATTTCATGGTTAAAAACTATGGCTTGCACTGAACCTCACAATGGAAACAAAGAACTATTTCAAGAACAGGAGAATATACCTTACTCTATGACAAAATCCCAAAGTAGTACCAAAAGAATTTGCACCTTTGAGTCTCATGAGGATGAAACGCTGTAACGCTAAGGATCAGCACTGCGCTTGTTGGTCAAGCCTTTCTTGACAAGAATAATACATGACCAAGATGTCATGCCCTCAACAATTTCTTCAATCTCTAACAAACGATCCATCCGAATTGAACAAAGCCACAATGTCGTTGATATTCACAACAAGAGGTAAATAAAACCTCAAAACAAAAACAGATCGTAAAAGCTTCAAACTCATGCAAAGACAAGAAACCGATAATCAAGTATTGGCTAATTCAAATATTTCATTATAAACAACATTTTGAGTTTTGCAACTGTCTTAGATTCACTAAAAGTGGAAGGAAGTATTAACACTTTTACTAATTTGGATGTTCTTGTTTGAAAGGGCAACATACAAAGGCCGTGGTGAAAAACTGTTCTTGCAAGTAAACACCGACAAAATCTAACGCTTGGCCTTGGGCTTTATTAATTGTCATGGCAAATGATAACTGATCGAAATTGAGTCCTCTTAAATGGAATTCCATTTTTCTTTGTCCGAACTATGCAATGGAATTTTGGGTATGAAGACAACCTCGCTTTCTTCACTGCATGCAATCTTTGCACATATTGTATTGGTGTTAATTCTAGACAAATCGACGTGTTCCATTACAAAGACCTTCAATGGATTAAGATTTCGTAAAAGAATTATTGGACGCTTCTTTTAAGTAATAGTATATGTGGAGGAAGACTTGATGGATTTAATGAATTTAGAAAATCCTCATAATCCCTTTGATGTTTTAGATCAATTGTTTGATCTCGAATCGTGTATGCTACTAAATTCTGTGAAATTGTTCTATTAAAAGATTGTTAATATCATGAATCAAGTATTTTTGGTGACAAATGCACCTATTTATCATTTCCTCCGTATGGTAGAATACAAAAGCAAATTTGGGAAGACACAATCAATCAATCTGCTTAATATGGAAAAATACAGAAAACAGACAAGTAATTAGAGCAAAGAAGTTTAATACATGCACAAAGGAGGCAAAAACCAGATAAGGGACACGCCAAATACTTACTTATGAAGAGAATCTTTTTCCCAACATACGGAATAACAAGTTCATGTGGTAATGTAATATTACCACATTCATCCATAGGTTCGAATTTTCCCCAATCTTTAGAAGGAATTCGTAAAATTCTGTGGTCTAAGAAAGCACGATATTTTGTTTCAATTTAATTTTTTCCATTGAAGACCATAGTGGAGAATTCACTATGCCGGCACTAACTTGTGATTTTCTTGTTCCTTTTTAATAACAGAAGAGTTTGTCTAAAGTCACCTCCAAAGACAACCACTTTGAGCCAAATGGTTCGCTTTTTCCAGCTTATATCTCTCAAGGCAATATCAAATGCTTCTAAAGCATCTCTAGTTGCCATAGAAGCTTCATCCCATATTATAAGTTTAGCAATTGAAATAAGATGGGTCATCGCTTTGTTTACTCAATTGACAAACTTTAGTAATAGAGAAATCAATTGGAATTTTGAATCTTGAATGAGCGCATGACCGCCTGAAGAATGGATGCAAAGAACACCGATGTTGCTACGGCAATTGCAATAAATCCTTTGGATCTAATATTAGCCAACAAGGCACGATATAGGAAAGTTTTTCCAGCTTCCTCCAGACCATCAATGAAGAAGGCTTGCCTCGACCTAGATGGATTTTCTGGAGGATAGATTCATAGGCAAGTTTCGCTCAAGGCTTAATCTAGTTGGAAGCAAAAGATCTTCTTCACTAACAACTATATTCAGTTCACTATCCATCTCTTTGTTAAATGATCGCATGTAAAGATTAGGTCATTTTCGTAGAATATGGTATTCGCTTATATTTTTATTCATCTCTTCTAAAGAATTGTTAATGTCTATTAAGACTCTATTCATAACAACATGATCGTTAACATCGGAATTATCCAAAGGACCTTCAAAGTCACCGGATAATTCTAGCCGAATCGCCCCATAATTTTTTGGTTCATTCGGAGAATGTAAAACTAAAATGATAGCAAAAGAGATCTTAGAGCACTCGGCATCCGATAAAGAGATGCCTCTTTAAAGTATCCTCTATGTAAGTATCGATTCTAGTAAACCTAATTTTAGTGTCGCATCTCTAAATGTTTGCCATTGTGTGCCCAAACAGCTTAAAAGATCAGAAAGCAAGTCGGACTCTAACATTTGAAAGTAATAGCCTAAGATAATATCGATCTCCTCCCCGTGGACTCACAAGAACTATCTGCCAATTACGCTTCTAGTTTTTCTTTAGTCCAGATTCTAAGGGTAGAATTCCATACAAAGTGTTGAGGAAATTCTTTATAAAGGCATTTCAACTGCTGAGCTGTTTCATTCATACGATTCATTTCAAAAAACTCAGTAAGCATAGTTTTTGAAAAGTCAATTTCTTCTATCAAATTTGAAAGATTAGATTTTTCTTTAAATGAAACAACTTGCCGAATTCTCAAGATGGACTTGCAAAGCATAAACAGAGGGGGTCATTTCACTAAGATTGAATCCATAAATCCTCCAAAGTGCTTCTGGAGGACCGATCCATCGGCCATCCTGAAACTGTTTAATTTCATCAATGTCTTGACGGGCATTTAGTTCAGAAATTTGAAAACTGACCAGATCATGCCCCTTATAAATGTATTTGTAAATGTACTTCATGAGCTTAATAGTAGAACAAATTTCAACATTCAAATGGCAATCAAAAGTAGCCAATAAATATGGATTATATGGAATAACCCAGCGATTATCTAATACACACTGCCTAACTTTAATCTGTCTACCATTATTTCTTCTTCTATAGTAAGGATAACCATCTTCTACATGCATTGTTTGTTCGCAAAAATCTTTAGGATAGTGATTTTTGCACTTACCATTTCGCATACATAAATTAGTTGCATTCATTTGGCCACATGGACCATGAATCATGTGTTTTAGGACAAGATTGTATAAATGAGGATGCATTTCTGGATCAGGAATTTCTGCACATACAATGTTATTATATGATTCAGGATTCAACAGCTTATATTCCGTTTGAGAATTAATAATAAGTGAGCATGAGGCATGCCTCTTTTCCAAATTCAATCACACTAACACATGTCGCTACTTGTCCAAAGATATGTTTGTGCAATAGTTCTTTCCTAAGCATTTCAAATTTTGCTCTAAACACCCTTGCTAACAAATCAGCCTATCAAATGCGCTTCTTTGTTAGAGAGATTGTCTTGTATCTCTTTCCAATTAGGATTACAAGTCATGGTAATAAAAAGATCAGTTTGCCATATTTTTGAACTAAAGCCATAGCATCCAAGTATCTACTACAAGATATCTCTAGGTCCGCCCACAAAAGAAGCCGCAAAATAACCCTACACCCACATTAGAGGTATGTAGTTGGCCGTTTGAAATGCTATCATGACACCTTGCACTTCTGCTCTAACTTCTTTTGTTTTAATCTAAGAAAGTCTAATCTAGATGTTTCTATTTTTATGTACATATCAACGGCGAATTGTTGGAATAAACGCATTGTATGCAATAGCATTGATTCATCAGTTGTTCTCATCTGAAATTTGTAACAGTAATACTCCCTAGTGGACACACAATCCTTTCTCTTCATTCCAGTTTTCATGTCTACAATGGAAGGATTAGAAATAGTTACTTTGATCAAAATATGCTAAGCGCCGTGATATACAAAGTTTCCTAATAACGCATCAAAAGGAACTTACTTTCATCTTCGCATGCTACCAAATCTTCCGGGTTTCCAAAGTCAAGACATCAATGCTAGAAGCATTTACACAAGGATTTATTTTTCTATGTTTTCTATTTCGTTTGGCTTTTCAGATATTATTATGCCAACCTGACTCTACGAGGAAATAACAATGGATATTGAAGAGGATCATAACATGCAAAATAGTGTCGAATTGTATGACTTGTATTAGAAGTGCTATATATCCAATATGTGCGCTTCTAGTATCCGAAGCTTCTACACCATCCTCGTAAATATAGCACCCACTTGGCTACAAGTGGGAAGATTATAGCGACGCTGATCTAAATTTGGAGAAGAATTCAGGAAAATCCTATAATCATCCAAATGAGGAACGTGCCTAAGGCTTTTCAAGAACCTACAATAAGGATTGGCCTCTAAAATGTGCATAAGTAGGGACAAAGTTGTTTCACGTAATTTATCACAGGATTTAACTCGTTGGGCTAGCCTGCTCAAAGGTCATAGAAGTAAACCGATCCCGATCGCTTTTTCCTTTGTTACTTGGTGAAAGACTATCAAGAAAATGATAGACTTGCCCCCAACCCCGAAAGTATACATCCTCTATTATTTTTAGTTAATTCCTATCATATTTCGCCCCAAGGACGGAATGCCAAATTGTTGTTATAAGTTCTAATGTTTTTTCTAAAATGAACAGATTCTTCATCTTCGCACGTAAGTAAACGATACAAAGTGCATATGGCATGGCAGTATCACAATTGATATCCCGCCTCGCACAACAGAAAGATGGAGGTTCCAAATAGAACCTCTTAGTCAATAAGAATAATGAACAAAGAGGAAGAATGATAGAAGTTTCGTGAATCGTTAAGTGGTGAAGCATTTTTCTTTCTTCTTTTATTGGTTATCGCCGCATTTCCCGATAGGTCAACAGCTCGATGTTATTGTAACCATAGAAAAACAAGTATAAACAAATACATTCTCCGCAATGCTTAAATTCACCTTTGAATTCAAGAAGAGTCAAGGACAACATGTTTCATCGCTTGAGTTGCCAAAGATGCACAACTCGGAAACAAATCGATGGGTTGGTTTCGTAGTTCTTCCTACCTAAATTATGGAATTCCTAGAATTACGCAAGATTAGATATCTTCCGCCTAGCACTTTGCTTCAACATTAACACTAAACAATCCGAAGGAAAAGGAGTCACACCGCCACCACGTGACGGATTATCATCATGAAAGGAAATCGCTTTGACATGGGCTAAAGATGTCGCCATAAAGGAGTATAAATCTTTTTTCCTTGATTCAAGATTTGTCTTGTGTTAAAAGGGTATTTTGAATCGTGCAAAGCATTGCTAGCTTCACTTGAATCACAAGCCAAGTTCACAATAATAAGTTCAATAATAGGTTCGTAAAGAACGGCTTGTTGATCTTTCTTATGTATGCATGTTTGGCCACAACAGGATTAACTTTTCTCTTTCTATGCGTGCCATTGCATTCTAACACTCTTCAATGGTTATGGTTCACATCTATTTAACTTGATACACAAAAGGCATGCACAAATGATGCAAAGATAAGCAGAGAATAAGGTCAGATCGAAAAGGAATCAACAATGGGAGCAAGGATGTAAAAGCGCAATGTAAAGGTAAATAGAAGAATAACATAAATGTTGTTATGCAACAACCATAAAAGAAGTCAGATAAAGACCTAGTAAATCCTTCAATTCAAGATACAATCACAGAAATGTGTTTAGCATACAAGGAACAAGCAAGCCTATATAAAAAGAGTAGTAAGGAAACGACTTTTAGATGACAAACAAAAGCAATCTAGACAAGAGCTCGCAGAAGATGGTCTCATCGCAATATGATACATGATTCAATAGACAGAGTCATAACTTGCATAAAAAGTTTAGTCTGCTTTAAACTTTGCGCTTATCCAATAAACAATGGCCTAACAGGAAATAATAATTTGTGGTACAAAGATTTGGGAAGACGGCCGTTATTTTTTAAAAAGAAGAGTAGAATGGAAAAATACATACAAGAACAAATTGGACAGAAAGGAACAGAAGGAAGAGTAAATGTACCTTTTAAAGTGCAACTACACCACCAATCGCCCCAACATGGATTGATAAGCGCATTGCTCAATGCAAATAAAGAAGTACAGAAAAGAGTGAGTTGTAAAAAAATGAAAACAGAAAATGCAAAGAATACATACAAAGAACAAATTGACAGAAAGAAAAAAGCAAGAGTAATTGTACCTTTTAAAGCGCAACTATACCAAATTAATCGGGCCCAACATGGATTGAGAATCCTACCATTCAATGCAGATAAAGAAGTATGTAATGAGTTAGTTTTTTAAAAAAAATAACCAAGAACCATGCTTTACAAGAGCACAACAGTAAAAAAAATTATATCATACAGAAGTGTAAAGACATTCGCAATATAGAATCAGCACGTGCATTTGGCAAGCACAATAAGCTGACAAAGTATAGATCATGACAGTGACCCAACGACTAAACACAAACTTCCATAAGCACTACACAAGAACAAAAGAAGAATGTACAGTGGAGTAATACTCTTGGAATCGCAGAGAACAAACGGCAGTTATTTTCCTTGCACACAAACTCTGAAAAGTCAGGAAAACTGGTCTGAAACAAAGATGTATGTATGAAATGGATTTTAAAGACCAATCACAGTACAACCTTGGTCAACGCATGAGCAAAGCTTGCAACATCCGAATAAAGACGATGTCAAAACAATCACCGAGAATTCAATGACCAAGCACATTTCATCACACATGCTCATTAACTACTTATACTACAAATGTATAAACATATATATCTCTCAAGACAAGAAACAAGGCTAAAGGAAAGTAAGAGTATAAAAAGGAAAATAACCGAGATGTTCAAAGGGAGTATAAAGCCTTATATATATATATATATATATATATATATATATATAAATAAAACCTTTTAAACAGATGAGAGGGCTATAGTTTTTTCCCCAGACGCATTCTATTTGTAAAAGTTCATATAAACCAAATACATTGTATAAACAATCAGGCAGTAACACTAATGCCACAGTCTCAAGCCAACAACCAGTAAGATTTAGCCCACTAAGGACATTTCATCACACACGCACATTAACAACCTATATTATATATTACAACAAAAAAAAGAAGAACGTACAGTGGAGGAATACTTTTGGAATTGCACAAAGCAAAGGACAGCTATTTTCCTTTCACACAAACTTCTAAAAGTCGAAAACTGTCCGAAAGTAAGATGTATGTATGGAATGGATTTTAAAAACCGATCACAAGACAACCTTGTTAAAAACATTATCAAAGCTTGATGCCAAAACAAGGGCCAAGAAATTCAGCCTACCAAGGACATTTCATCACACATGGTCATTAACAACTTATATTACAACAGATAAACATATATATCTCTCAGTACAAAAAACAAAGAAGAAATATTAACAAACGATTCAAGGACATCCAAAGCAAAACACAGCAATGGTTTGTATCAATGTAAAATAATACATAGGTATGAAGTATATATCACAACATAGGGTAATAACCAACAACACAACAAAGAAGTAAGCAGGAAACTAATCGAAAGAGTCTGATTTTTCCATCGTGTTAGAAGGCTGAAGAAAAGTATATATATATATATATAAAAGACCTTTTAAACAGATGAGAGGGCGACAAACGTTTTTCCCCGAAAGCATTCTATTTGTAAAAGTTCATATAAACCAAATACATTGTATAAACAATCAGGCAGAACACGGAAAGCCATAGCCTCAAGCCAACAACTACCGATGATGTAGCCCACTAAGGACATTTCATCACACACGACATTAACAACCTATATTATATATTACAACAACCTATATTATATATTACAACAAATGAACATATATATTCCTCAGAAAACAACAATGGACAAATATTAAGAAATGATTGAAGGGCATTCCAAAGGAAAAAGGAAATGGTTCTTGGAAGTCTCAAAACGAAGTTAGGAAAAAGGATTTATAAGTTGGAAAATTTCAAACCAAAGCTAAGCCATCAATTAAGCACCAAATATTGAATCCAGTAAAGAACAAGCAGTAAACAATCAGCAACATTAACAACAGTAACCAAAATGGAAGAACGGTCCTAAATGCATTTAATGCAGTAATGAGCAGGCAGCATTAACACCAGTGAAGAAAAGGATGCGCATACAAAAAAGGGCCAAAAAGCGTTAGGAAAGAAGAGGAACAAAAACATACCTAAAGACAATGAAAAAGTTTGAAGCAATTACTAAACACACGGTTAGAAATAAGAAGGGCAAAAGCAGAACATGGCGGTTAACAAGCTATAAAAAATACTGACACTTGATATGAGAGTGATTAGATAGGAAGTGGGCTAATAAATGAAATACAGCAGGAATCAAATATTTACACTTTGGACAATACCCATACAGATATAGGTAATAGCGAAATAAAAGACTTTTCAGGAAGCAGCCGATTAAGAGTTCAAACAGCAGACTTCAAACCCAAAAAAAATTTAAAAACATAAAGCAATGAAACAGCTTAGCTTTTCAAATAGGCGGTAGTGATTCCTGGTGACCTAAGCAAGGATGCGGCTGGGACTGCATTTCAGACTGGAACAAAAGAGTGGGAATAACTCGGTTACCAAAGAGAGAAAAAAATGGAATGACATGAAAGAGAAGACTGGGAAAAGAAAAAGCAAGTCGCTTTGTGGTTACCAAAGCACAAATGGCTGCGACGGGAAAGATGAGACTCCAAGTAACAGTTACGAAACGAAACAAGATAGTTCAATACCTGCAACCAATCTAGTTAGTTTCATCCAACCGGGAGAAAAAAAATAGAAAGTTAAAGCAAAAGTAAAATAGTACTTCCTTCTTCTCATAATCCATAACGTTTTCACCGGCCACTTGTCGGAGGACGAGGACCAAAAACTGCAAATCAAAACAAGTTGTGGTGAGATGAAAGATTTCTTCGGAATTTAAAACAATTAATTAATAATAACACTATGAAAGTAAAAACAGAAGGCATTCCGGACGCGTGCGACCGAAACCTACAAATCAAAGAGGAAATCTGGTCAGGTCGCATAAAAAAGGAAAAACGAAAAAACCTTGAAAAACCTATTAAGAAATCTGTTCCGTAAGATGCGGAGGAAGACAACCAGTACCGAGCAGATCTGAAGAAGAGGCTTTGACCGACGACTAATGGCGGCCACGCGAGTCGCACACCAAAAGGAAGATCCAATAAAAATGAAAAAACCCAAAAACCAACAAAACCTTTAAAAACCTAAGAAATCATATTAACAAACCCACAAACCCGCACCGCAAAAGATTTGAGGGAGAAGAAATCCAGTACAAAAGAATCGGCGGAGGAAGATCCAATGTAAATGTATGGGAAACCCAAAAACCCAAAAACCTTTAAAACCAAAAATCATATTAACAAGCCCAAAAACCCACACCGCAAAAAGATTTGAGGAGAAGAAATCCAAGAAAAAGAATCGCGGAGGAAGAGAGGCGGCGGAGGAAGAGAGTCAAGCGAGATAGGAAAGGAAATGGAAAGAAATGGTAGGGTTTGGAAGCCGCTTCCAAAGCTGGCCTAATGACATGGACAACACGTGTACACACGTATACAAACTTTGTAAACGTGATGCGAGTAGCCAGCGCGCGGGCAAAATTGACTCCACGTGTCTTCACGATAGTTCTTTGTTCCCGCTTTATTACTATATGCTAAAAGAGAGACAGAGAGCGCCAAATTCACAAATGAATCCTGAAATTTACAGAGCTGCCATTTCAGGCGACTGGGAAACCATCAAAAAATTGTCTACCGATTTCACACTCTGAAAACACCAAACGGGGACACCATCCTCCATTTGCTCTCCCGATCCCCTGACTCTCCTGCAGCTGCGGTGGAAGAGATTATAGCACGAGACCCCAACCTGAAAATGAGGAGAAATAAACAAGACGAAACCCCACTAGTTATTGCCTCGAGAAGAGGGCACTCTCGCTTCGTTGCAGCACTGATTGATAGTAATAAAAGCTTGGTCCTAATAAGGCACTGGCAATGAAGGTTCAGGGACATGATAGTGTACTCCTTGAAGCTGTTAGGAATAATCGGTACAAAGTAGTGGAGTTGTTGGTTAGAGAAGGTATTCACTTTTCAAGCATTATGAGCATGTGTGAGGAAGTCCTTTATATTTAGCGGCCGAAAAGGGATACAACGATATTGTGGATTTGATTTTGGCAACTGGCGAACCTCCGTCTTATACTGGTCCCTGGTGGAAAACCGCGTTGCACGCCGCCGTATCCCGGAATTCTGCTGGTAATTAGTTTTATTCTTATGGTCTCCGTATATGTGGCGCTGCATGCGTAATGGTTATTTTTAACTTAAATAATGTTTAAGTTTACAATCTTAGTTATTCAAATATCAAAGCAAATTTCATCGTAGAACACATATATAAACTACAAGGGACACAAATTGTTTGAATTCTGGTTTCAATTGAAAGAAACCTGTGAATTTAAAATTAATAGGGCCGCAAAGTTTATCCATTTTTTCCAATAAAATTGTCATGGGTAAGTAGACTGAAGTCGTCCCTTAACTTTGTACATTAGTTTAATTTAGTTCATCATATTTAAAAGTTTCAATTTAGTCTGCGAACTTTCAAATTCGTTCTAATTAGTCATTTTAATAAAATCAACCCAAACAAGACTTAATGTATTTAGTCATTGACTAGCACAATTTATAAATATTTTTAAAATTTTATTTTTAATTATGTAACTTAGTTTCAATTTTGACATTTTCAATTTAGATAGTTAAAGAGTAATTTTGTCTATTCATAATATATTTTTGACAACTAAATAAAAATTATTTTATGTTGTAAAAATTATAAAGTTAGAAGTAATAACATGCAAAATTAAACTTTTAAGGATATTTTGCCAAATAATAAAAGGTTAAAGTAGTTATTTGCAATTTACTATTTTATTTTGGTTTCTTCTGCCACTTTTGTCCTAAATATATGTAAGTTATGTAATTGGATGCATTAAGTGTCATTGGCTCGATTTCATTAGAATGACCAATTAGAATCGAAATTGTAAATTAATAAACCAAAATGAAATTTTTGAATATTAGGGATCAAATCAAACTAAGTTCTCAAGATGGACTAATTAATTGTACTATTTACCCAATTGTCTTGGCAGTGTTACTACAACCACATTAGAAGTTTTAAGGAACATTTGAACCAATAAGATACATGAAACTTGACAAAACACTTTAAAAGTGCCATTATGATTTGGTACTTCTCAAAACCCAACCTAATCTTACACTTTCGATGACCATTTAGTCATTCTTGTGTTTGTTACCGTTATGATTATGAATAGAGGCTTACATTTCACGTGAAAATTACACCTGCAGAATGCGTGGAAATGATCCTGAATAAGTTTCCTAATCTCATCAAGAAGATCGATTTATTTGGATGGAATGCACTTCATTATGCTACTGTTGGTTTTGTACTAAAGCCAATTAAATCTAAAATTATAATTTGTTATTTATTGCCAAGTGATTAAGAATCTAAAGGGTCACACACATAAAGAATTTGTTCTTGGGTTAAAATGATTAAATAATTATCACATAATTATTTAATCATTTTAACACAAGAACAAATTCTTTATGTGTGTGACCCTAGATTAATTATTGGGGTTAATCTTGTAAAATAATTAACCTAAAAGATCTCCTATAAGACAGGTTGTGATAAAATAAAATTGTTTTATCTTAATAAAATTAAAATTAGTTTTAATTTTATTAAAAGAATTCTATTACGATAAAATGTCTAATAAGTACATTAGACTGTCTAATGTATAGATAGAACTTACCTTTTAATAAGAGACACGCCAAGTTCCAAAGCAGGCGTGCATGACGGACTTTTGTGAGAAAAGTTCTTCTCTTGTTTTGTTAGAATTCTCTAAAACTCTAAAATTTGCAAGATCATACGCTGCGTTGCGGAACTAGCATATTGGCTTGGTGTCAATCAATTCTTGGAGGATCCTTAGAACTGTTCGTGTGGATACCTTAGAAGCCGGACGTTTGTGTGGTGTGGTTGACAAATCTTCCTTTGACAACACAATCTTGATCATCAAAAGCGGTGTTTTATTTTATACGTATATAAAAATTGATCTGGTGAAAATCATGTTTTAATTCCACGCCTATAAATTTGTTTATAGCATACATGATTTCCTAACAATGGTATCGTGAGTATAGGATTTAATTTGCGTATAAATAAAAATCTATGTGAATATAAATTGTTTATGTTTACATATATATATATATATATATATGTGTTATGTTGAATAATTGAGAAAAATTATTTTGTTGAGTGAAAAAAATTTTCACTTACGGAATAAGTTGAAAATTTTATTTGAAATTTTTTGATTTATTGTCGCTTGTTAAAGTTGTTTGTCGAATTCTTTCCATTGTTTGTGATTCATACTTTGAAAAAGAGAAAAAATATATTATTATTATTATATTTTATTTTAAGCATACCAAGAAGAAGCAAAAAATAAATTTTTTTGCGAGCAATGTACTAAAGAGAAAAATTTTTTTAAAGGGCGGCGCGACAAGAAGAATTGTGCCGACGTCATGCTAACATCACCATAGGGTGATGTCGATGACGCCAGTAAGCAACAGAGGTCAAGGATGACGTCATTTGATGATGTCATCCGCCATTTATTTTTTTAAAAATTCGATGGGCCATTAGGTCATTAGGCTCTCAATGCTATTAATTTAGTGGGCATTGGGTCAGATAAACATTGAGCTCCTTGGGTTATTGGGGCTCTTTGGCCGCTTTTAATTAGGTGGGCAGCAGCTCCTTTTAATTAAGTTAATTGAATGGTATGTCACCCAAGTTAGGAGTTGGGCTAAATGGTTTAGACCAAGGTTTAAAGCTTCTTGGCCTATAGAGTGGACCTTGAGTCCATTAGTACCAAATGGATCAAACCCAATTGGACTAACACTAAATAAATAAATAAATAAATTTGGGGCATTTTGCGTTATAAAGAGTTTATTTATGTTAAGGTCCTTTTAATTTCTGTTATTTATTTTTTATGGCCCAAGATTTGAAAAAATTTTATGTTAATAAAACTTCACAATTAATTCAATAATATTTCTAATATGATTAGAAATGTAATGCATACAAGATTTATGACTGAAATCTGTTTATAATTGTTTAATGTGATTATTCAATTGTTTTGTCATATGTGATTTAATATTTGATGAGATTATTGGCTTATTTAATTGCATATTGTATGTTTAATATAATCAAATATTTATTACATATGATATATGTAAATGATGAGACCATAATTTAATCCCTTAATTAAATATTAAATCAATTTAAATGCCTTCCATTATTATAGTTTAAAATAGTTTTGTTAGGGTAACTTCTTGAGCTAACTCAAGGTTGTCTTACCAAAAATGTGTTTCAAACTATGAGCTAAGATCTCTGAATAATGGATATGATTTAACAAAGATTTTGATTTGTTGAGCTAACTCAATATCAAAAGTCTTTGAGGCAAGAGTTATGAGACATATGTGATATTTGTATCAAAAGTTAATAACCTAACTATCTAGGAGTTGCAAATAAGTTGCAATTGGTAATTAATACCTACTTATTAAAATTATTTTTGATTTGTTGATCTAACTCAAGATTAAAAATAATTGAGATGGGATTCTAGCCTACTAAGAATTTTGAGAAAATTCTCAATCAATTTAAGGGATATTGATTTGAATAAAATAGTAGAGCAAAACCAAGATGTTATTAAATCCATATATTTGTGTATTTTGGTTTTGTAAGTTGCATAAATTTAAATTCTTATTCTATCTTTATTTTCTTGTTGTAGAAGATGAATAACAACATGAACTTACGTAGCATTTTGTTTGACAATAAACTTACTAGCCCAAACTATTTGGACTAGGTTCAAAACCTAAGAATTGTCCTTAGGAATGAGAAGTTACTTTATGTCCTTGATGGTCCTGTTCTGATAAGCTTTGATGTTACTCAAGCGATAAAAATGCATATCGAAGCATTTAGATGATTACGAAAATGCATGTTGTATCATACTCGCTTCAATGAGTCCCAAGTGCAAAAGCGGCATGAAGACATGATTTGCCTTTACAATGCTTCAACATCCGAAGGCATTGTATGATAAAAGGGTTAGAAGTGAGCGATATGATACCACGAAGGAACTCTTCCATAGCAAGATGGTAGAAGGATCTTGATTTCAACTCATGTCTTGAAGATGATTGGTCTCATTGAAAGATGGGTAAGCGGGATTTATAATGTATCATGAGTTAAGTGTTGACTTGATACTACAATCCCTTCCTCCCGACTTTTCTCGGTTTGTGATGAATTTCAACATGAACAAAGTTGAGACCTCTACTTTGCGAGTTATTGAACTTGCTTAAGGAAAGAGGATACCATGAAGAAAGAAAACTATTGTGTTGCTAGTTGAGGTCCAATAAAAGAAAGCGTAAAGTGGTTTTAAGAAGACCAAGAAGAAAATTTGGACCCAAGGCAACGCAGAAAGCCAAAAAGGACAAGAAAGAAAGGGCACTTACTTCCACTTGTGGACAATATGGACATTGGAAGAGAAATTGCAAGGCTTATCTTGAAAGCGTGAAGCAAAGAAGCTTTGAAGCTTCTACTTGAGTTTGTTTATGATTGAAATAAACCTTTCTACTTCAAAATCAAATTCTTGGGTATTAGATACAGATCGGCTCTCATATTTGTAATAATATGCAAGGTCTAAAGATAAGTAGAAAGCTAGCAAAGGGAGAGATAGACCTACGTGTGGGAATGGAGCAAAAGTTGCTACTTTGCTTGTAAGAACATATAGTCTTTCTGCCTAGTGGATTAATTCTTGATTTGAAAGATTGTGATTTTGTTCGGTACTCACGAAGAATATTATTTCAATTTCCTATTTAGACAATGATGGTTTTGAAATAAATCAAAAGAATAAGTGTTGTTCTATTTTTCGTGAAGGTATTTTTATGATCTTTGGTTATCAAAATTATGGTCTTTATATATTAGATCTTGAAAATTCAATTTTCAACATAAATACAAAGAAACCCAAAATTGATAATTTTAGAAATTCTTATCTTTGGCATTGTAGACTAGGTCACATAAATGAGAAAGCATAACCAAATTGCATAATGATGGTTATTTGGGCTCATTTGATTATGAATCATATGAAACATGCGAATTTTGTTTACAAGGAAAAATGACTAAAACACCTTTTCTTGGAAAAGGTGAAAAATCTATCTTGAAATATTAGGTCTCATACATACTTATGTGTGTGGACCTATGTCAATTCAAACTAGAGGAGGTTTTTCTTACTTTCTAACATTTCTTCACGATCATTCTAGATATGGTCATGTATACTTATTGAAGTATAAGTAAATTGAAGTCTTTGAAAAGTTCAAAGAATATAAATGTGAAATAGAGAAACAACTTGGGAAGAGTATTAAAATATTTGATCGGATCGAGGTGGAGAATATCTAAACAAAGAATTTCAAAATTATTTAAAGGAGAATGGGATTCTTTCCCAATGGACTCCTCCATATACACCACAATTGAATGGTGTATCCGAAAGAAGAAATCGAACATTATTAGATATGGTTCAATCCATGATCAGTCATGCAACTCTCCTAAATCGTTTTGGGGATATGCCTAAATCGCCTCCTACCTATTAAATCATATTCCATCTAAAGTTTGATACTACCCCATATGAGATATGGTATGGGAAAAAGCCAAATCTTAAACATTTAAAAATTTGGGGTGTCCCGCATTTGTGAAAAGGTAGAATCGGATAAACTCGATCCAAAATTTGAAAATTGCTATTTTGTAGGATATCCAAAAGAAACGTTTGGGTATCAATTTTATAATTCCATTGAACGAAAGGTGTTTGTTTCAAAACATGCCATATTTTTAGAAAAGAGTTTATTCTAGAAAAGGCAAAAGGAGCAATATAGAACTTGAAGAAGTTCTAGAAACACAAATTAGCAAAGATAGGAATATGGAACAAGAGCTTCAACCACATAATAATGTGGTAGAAATCGAAACTCAAGATACACAAGTTGTCTGAAGGTCAATTAGGACACGTCATGCACCCGATGGGTATGATGATGTGTTTATCATTGATAATGATGAACCTACTACTTACAAGGAAGCCTTATCGATAAGGACTCGAGAAGTGGTTTCAAGCCATGAAATCAAATGGATTCCATGTATGACAATAAAGTATTGACCTTAGTCGATCCACTGAAGGGATAAAGCCTATGGGGTGCAAGTGGGTTCTCAAGAAGAAAGCCGACATGGATGGTAATGTGACTACTTATAAAGCTCATTGGTTGTAAAAGGTTACACACAAAAACATGGTATTGACTATAATGAAACCTTTTCACGGTTGCTATACTGAAATCCATTAGAATTTTACTTGCCATTGCATATTATGATTATGAAATCTGGCAAATGGATGTTAAGATAGCTTTCCTTAACGGTCATTTGCAAGAAGAGGTGTATATGATACAACCTGAGGGTTTTGTATCCAAAGACCCTAATAAAGTATGTAAGCTACAAAAGTCTAGTTATGGACTTAAGCACGCTTCAAGGAGTTGGAATATTCGTTTTAATGATATAATCAAAAGTTTGGTTTTATTAAAAACAAAAATGAACCTTGTGTATACAAAAGGATTAGTGGGAGTCTTTGTAGTTTTCCTAATATTATATGTGGATGACATATTATTGGTGGGAAACGACATACCTTCTCTATAGTCAGTTAAGGTATGGTTGTCCAAAAACTTCTCAATGAAAGATTTGGGTGAAGCAACTTATATTTTGGGAATAAAGATCTATCGTGATAGATCCAATAAGTTGCTTGGTCTTTCACAGTCAACATACATAGATAAAATGCTAAAAAGGTTTAGCATGGATCAATCTAAGAAAGGTTATGTTCCTATGTCTCATGGGATTTACCTTTCTAAAGAAATGTGTCCAAAAGCGATGTTGAAAAACATAGTATGCAAAATGTTCCTTATGCTTCTGCTGTAGGATCAATTATGTATGCTATGTTATGTACAAGACCAGATGTCTCTCATGCTCTAAGTGTTACGAGTAGATATCAGGCTAATCCCGGTGATGGTCCTTTGGAAAGTCTAAGAATATCCTTAAGTACTTAAGAAGAACTAGGGATTTATTCTTGATATATGGAGAGGCGAGCTTAAAATATGTGGGTTCATTGATGCTAGCTTTCAATCGATAAAGATGATAGAAAGTCTCGATGCAGGTACATTTTTACCCTCAATGGTGGTACTGTAAGTTGGAAAAGTTCCAAACAAGAAACTACTGCAGATTTTACGACAGAAGCCGAATATATTACTGCTTCAGAAGCTGCTAAAGAGGCTGTTTGGATCAAAAAGTTCATTTCTGAACTTGAAGTGGCTCCTTCAATAGTCGACCCAATACCTTTGTATTGTGATAATAATGGGGCTATTGCTCAAGCCAAGGAACCTAGGTCTCATCAACGGTCCAAACATGTACTTAGGCGCTATCACTTGATTAGAGAAATCATTGGTAGAAATGAAGTAAAGATAGAAAAGATTCCTACAGAGGAAAACATAGCAGATCCATTGACTAAACCTTTATCTCAAAAGAAACATGATTGTCATGTGTCTTCATTCGGTTTAAAGTACATGAATGATTGGTTTTAGTAAGAGATATGTTATGTAATTTAAAACCATCATATTTGGTTGTATTTTGATATTTTATGCAATAAAGATATACGGTGTTTTATCATCTTGGATTATATATATTTATATATTGATGATAAAGTCCTTAGAATAATACTTATTATTCTTAAATATCCCTAATCATAGTATTAACAAAATTAAGGACGTTGTTAATACCGATAGATTAGCATATATGTTAATATATGAATGAATTGTTGGAGAACAATTCATCGGATTGATCCACTTAGAGATTCCATGAGGTTAACTATTTGAGTGCCAATTGTATAGTCTCTACGTGATGATAGTGTAAGTGATCTTTAGACTTGAAATCATAAGAGTATTTATAGTGTGAATTTTATACTTTAATCCTATGAATCCATAAGCTGTAACTAGTTGTGAATGCCATAGAAGTTGGGTATAACATGAAACATTGATAGATGATTTACAATCAATAAAGGATTCACCACTTCTAATAGTAAGAAGGGTATATCCACAAATGGCCACTTATTGAAATATCAACTCAAAATGTTTGCAAGCGAGTAAATAAATTTGGAAGAGTTCTAAATTTATTTTAAAGGAGTTGAATTTCGGGAATAAGAAATTATAGTAATTAGTACATTAAGAGTTTGCACTTATACCTTACTCTTGTACTAATTAAGGATATAGTATGGTGAAAGAATATTGATTACACGGATTGGTTCATGGAAAGGTGAAGTCAACCACTTGACTTTTCTTAACTCTTGGGTGGTCATGATGCCTAGCTAAAAGCCAATCTTGATCTATAAATACAAGCTCATTAATTATTAAATTAATGATAAATTAAAGTTGTTTAATTTACTTGATCATAGAATACTCTTGACTAAATTGGCTTTAGTTCAAGTGGGAGTTTGTTAGTTTTGTACTAAAGCCAATTAAATCTAAGATTATAATTTGTTATTTATTGCCAAGTGATTAAGAAGCTAAAGGGTCACACATAAAGAATTTGTTCTTGGTTTAAAATGATTAAATAATTATGTGATAATTATTGGGGTTAATCTTGTAAAATAATTAACTTAAAAGATATTCTATAAGATAAGTTGTGATAAAATAAAATTGTTTTATCTTAAGTTTATTAGACTCTAACAAATAGATAGAACTTACCTTTTAATAAGAGACTAACGCCAAGTTCAGACGCATGAGACAGACTTTTTAATGAGAAAAGTTCTTCTCTTGTTTTGTTAAAATTTTCTAGAACTCTAAAATTTGCAAGATCATACGCTTGTTGTAGGAACTAACATATTGGTTTGGTGTCAATCAATTCTAGGAGGATCTTAAAACTGGTTCGTGTGAATACCTTAGAGACCGGACGTTAGAGACCGGACGTTTGTGTGGTCATGATTGACAAATCTTCTTTCGACGACACAATCTTCAATCATCAAAAGAGATTTTTATTTTATACATATATAAAAATTGATTAGTAAAAATTATATTTTAATTTCATTGTTTATAAATTTATTTATGACATACATGATTTCCTAAGCTACTCTATTCAATCACAGGATTTGGTAAAACTATTATTGTCTAAAGACAACTCCTTGGTGCATGTTCCACGTAAGACAGACGACTTGATGTGTGCTATTCATATAGCTGTCAGGAAGGGACATCTGGCTGTAGCACAAGAGATTTTATCTCACTGTCCTGATTGTTGGCAGAATGTTACTCATAAGAGCAAGAACATGCTTCACCTTGCAGTTGAGCATGAGCGCCAAGAAATGCTGGAATTCATCTTAGGATCTTATTGGGTTCCTGAACTTATCAAACAGAAGGATGCTGAGGGGAACACTCCTCTTCATCTTTATGTTTCTACCAAAAACTTAGATGGACATAAACTTGCCAATCATCCTTGCGTTGATAGGGATGCCACGAACATGGTTGCCGGTACTCCATTAGCCATCATTATAGGACAGGAGGCTGATAAGATTACGCCAAGACAGGAAATGGCATGACATGTCTTTTCCTTCTGCAATTCCAATTTGGCCACCACCATGCATGTGTATGGGCATTATCACGCTTTTAATTTGCTCAAGAATGTTATTGGTCGAGTTTTTGTAAAATCAATTTGGGAAATGCACACATATGTCGTAGATCTAATATTTTATTCAGACAGCTTATCCATATCTCTATTATGTAAAATAGAAAATTTTATTAGCTAATTTTAATGTAATTACTATAAATATTAAGAATTAAATTATCTTTTTATTATTTTGTAATATTAATATTTAGTAATTAGAAGATTATTAAAGTTTTAAATCTTATAAATTTCTAAAAAGATTTTCTATTTCTCAGCCATTAATTTTTAGTAATTTGAATATGGTTTTAATTTTTAAAACTTTTTCTTGTTTCACAAAATAGTCTACTTTTAAATTAAAATTTTAAAATATTTTTACGAATAATAATTATATACATTCATAATTAAAAATATAAATATAAATATAAAATTACGCATTTAATAATGTATTAAGGGTGTTGTATATAATAACTAATAAAAAGATATAATTAAATCAAAGTAAATTTTTTTAAAAAAATGGAGGGAATATATGAGTTGATGTTGAATGTAAATTTCAATATAAAAGCAAAAGGAGGGCAAAGCAAACAAGTCTTATGAGACTATTTTCCAACAAAATTTGGAGGCCTAATTTTACTACTAAAGGCCTATGGCTTTTCATTGTTTCACCCGCACCAAAAACATTTTCTTTTCCAACTCTTTCTAAATCCCACGCACAAATGGACCATTTTCTTTTACAGCCTTATGGCTCTTTACAAAACACTCTTACTATTTACTACACATACCTTCGTTTGGATTGTTCTTATTGGAAATAAGTTGTATTAGAATGTGTGAAAATTTTGGTGGGTATTTTTTTATTAAAAAAGTATTTTGGAAGGAAAAATAAGAGGAAATTTTTAAAAAAATTATGTGAAAGGAATTTGAGTAGAAAATTTTGAATTTTGAATTTTGAATTTTAAATTTTAAATTTTGAAATAAAAATTTATTTGAGTAATTTATTTTGTTTGAGAAAAATTAACTTTTATAAGTGAAAAACTTTATCCAAGCATAGCCTTACTATTTACCACATACAATGAACATACATACATACATACATATATGTATGTTCTCAGTCAATTTATTTGCCTTGTTCTCTGTCACAAACTGGGTTTGCTTGCCAGTTAGGTTCATGGTTCGCAGGATCGGGATCCTACGTAAGATCGTTTTGGGATAGCAGAACCGGATCGTAGGATCGTAAGATTCTACAAAAATTATCAAAAATCGATCTTTCATCGGATAATAGAATCAAATCAGAATCGGATCGTTCGTAGGATCGGATCGTAGAATCGTAAAATCTTACAAAAAATGATCAAAATAAAAGTAAAGGGAAAAAATGTTATTCTACCAATCTCCCTAAAAATAAAAGTAAAAGGTAAAAAATGATCAAAATAAAAGTAAAGGGAAAAAATGATCGCGGAATTACTTATTGGCATATGCTCATAGATGAGCATCTCTTTCCTACCCCAACTGTAAAGGGGAAAAAATGTTATTCCACTTTCACGGTTTTATATAATCTCCCTAAGAAACTGTCGAATGTAATTGATTCAAATATTCAATGAATATTTTCTCTAAAAAACCTAAACAGTACCACAATATATACATACACAAACACACATACAAACTAAAAGTCTTTTGCAATTGTTTTGTGATATATGTGGTCCAAGTTCCAACCGTCCAAGCAATTAAATACTAAACCATCCAGATTGGCAAAATTCTGTCATTTGACAGTTGCGTCCATTTCTTCAAAGTAAGCATCAAATTCAAAAGCAAGAACACACATTAGTACAAGATAACCAAAGTCATTCGTTCAATACAAGATCACAATCAATCAGACTCAATATAACATACTTTGATGAATTCCTTCTCTAATGTTAAAGTGAGAATTGAATCCGTTTTCGTGACCCAATATTCATCACTAATTGAAGGATTCATCACCAATCGAATCCCTTTTTGTGGCCCAGGATTCTATTATATCATCAGTTAAATTCTGCTTAACTTTTTTTCTAGAGCAACATATGGACTTCTTTTCCAGTTCAGAAAGAAGATTATGAAGACAGATTTTCCCATGGCAGAAGCCTAGCATTCCATTATATTACAATCCATTCCACAAAAGATTGGAAGCTTATTTCTTGAGACAACAAAGTATGGAGACAACAAAGCTACCTGGGTTGGTTGGCAGCGAATGATCTTGATTGGGTGGCGGTGGTGCTGCTGCAACAACAGTCCCCGTCTCGAAAAATTAGGGACAGTCCCACGGTGGCAGCGGTGCTATCAATTCGATTAGCTCAGCAAGTAAAAATTGGGGCAAGGAAATGGCTTGGATTTAATTGGAGATGAGATCTTTGAAGGCTGAACGCGACTGAAAAACAAAGGGGCGATGAAGAATGAAGGGCAAAAGAGAGTAACAGTAGCGTGGAGAACCAGAGAGAGAGAGACGAAGCCTTTCCAATTTTCCATTATAAAACGACCAAACGGCGTCGTTTTGGTTAAACTGACACCAGAAAAAAATTGTTGGGATCGTTCGGGATCGTTAAGATCGCGATTCCAACAATCTTGACCGATCCTACCGCCGATCCTATATTCTAAACGATTCTAGATCAATTTTGTGTGGTAGGATCATACGATCCTACGATCCGGATCGCGATTTCGATAACCATGGTTAAGTCAGATTAAAGCAAGATTAAAAAATATTTGGAACCGAAAACTTATTTGATTTTCTTTTTGCAATTGCCATCCTCATTTTTTTAAATCAAATTTGGCACAAAAACCAATGAAAATGGATGGCTTTGGTTTAGCCAGCAAGCACCAACATTTATTGCCTCTTTTGAACCAAAATTTTATTCAAAAAGTTCGTCCAATATTATCATGTACTTGATTTTTTTAAAATTTTTTTTATCCTGTACTAATCATGTGCAACATCAGCCCGTAGATGGTCTTCTATTTCACCTTCACACGCGATATTGGACCACCTTTGAACTTACAAAGAATTTTGATTGGTTCTTCACAATCTCTGTTGAATTAATGCAAATTTACTTGTTTTGTCAAAACAACATTTTTCACTAAAATCCTCAATGTATCCTCGTGAATCCAAGACTTCATTTCTAAATTTTCTATGGCACAATCAATTGATTCAACCTCTACAGAAGTGTCCTCGTAAAATTTTCTTTCCACATCCAACTTCTCTTCTATTCAAAGAGCATCAAGCTCACTAAAATCTTTTCCATGTCGTTAGTTTCTTTTTGCTCCTCTAGATAGATGATTTCTTTTTTTTTATTTAATCTCAATAAATAATGTAAATAACCCAAAATCTTCAGCCAACTAAAAATCTTTAAATTTTTCTCTATCATAAGCAAATTTAACATTATTGAAATCAAATGCCCATTCCAAATTAGACTTTGGTTTATATTGAGGTCCATATCTAAAACAAAAGACAAATATTTGATCAAAAATCAAAGCAAGATTTGGAAATAAAATATTCCTTTGTACAAATTTAAAACAATTGATTTTCTCATAATATTAAAAACAGTTTTTCTTTCCTTTTCTCGTCAGACAATAGTGAAGTAATTGTCCAATCAATTTGGTTTCTGAGATCACAATGTTTAAAAAAATTTCTGTCAATGTTAATCATCATTCACTTTGATCGAAACAGGTTAGATGCAAAATTTCAAACTTTTACTATGGATCAAATCTTGATCTATTTTAAAATTTTAACTCAAGTACCCTTTTACAAAATTACATCAAATATTAATGTAAAACAATAAAGAGTGAAACACTCCATGATTAATTAACCAACATTTAATTTTGTTGGCTCTGATACTATTTGCTAAAAGTAAATGTCAATATAAAAGCAAAAGGAGGACAAAGCTAACATGCCTTATAGGTTTTATTTTCTCACAAAATTTGGAGGCCTTATAGCCGTATGGCATTTTATTGTTTCATCCATACCACTCACACACCTTTTCTTTTCTAACTCTTTCTAAATCTAACACACAAATGGACCATTTTCTTTCATCCATTAGAGCATCTACACCAACCCCTTTTTGGGGCTGGTCATTTCTACAAAGTCCACCACATCAGCAAAAAATGTTGATGTGGAGGTCTTCTGAGTTCTAATCATTTGTTCCGAGAAACATGACCATGAACGGCCTATATTTTTTTTTTCGTTTTTGCTTTTGAAAACGATGTCATTTGCCAAACAACGTTGTTTTGACATTTAAAAAAAATTTTTTGCAACTAATAGGTGCTAACGCACCGCAGACATTGATGTGATTGGGCCTTGTGTTGAGGCCTTTGAAAACTAGTGTTGAGCAACGCCATTTCACTAATTTTGCCATTTAATTTTTTTTTTTTTAAAAAAATTTCACCAACAAATAATAAATATTTTTCTCTACAAATTGATATGCACTTTGCCTATTTTTGGTGTAAGATTTGATTTATTTAAATGTAATATAATGCCAAATTATAATATACTTATTATAATATTAAATCTATTAATATATCAATTACTATTAAATTTAAATCTATTAATATTAAGTTTAAATCTATTAATATTCACTTTTAATTGTAATATAATGTAAAATTATTTATACTTATTTTATAATTATAAAAAATTGGTAATTAGTAGTAATTGTCATACCTTATGTTTTATGTTTCAATTGTATTAATTTAAGCTGATGTTTATTATATTTTAGAGTTGAATGTTTAATGTTTAAGTATTTTATGTTTAATTACAGTATTTGCTTTCATATTTTAAGTGTATTATTAAATTTTAATTTTAACGTAATGTCAAATTATTTTCCATTTTCATGTTTTCAATTATTTAATATATGATAAGAACAAATTATAAGTTGTATTATTAATATATATTGAATTTGATAAATGAAAAGTAAATAATTTTTAAATAATACAATTTAAAATAGTGAAGGCCAGGCCAATGTTTCAAGGCCTAGCCTTCATTATTCACAAAGTCACCATAAAAAATTATCACACTATTAAAAATTTTATATTTAATTTATTGTATTTATTCAAATATTTTAAGTATATTATTAAATTTTAATTTCAATGTAATGTAAATTTATTTTCTATTAATTGTTTTAAGTATATCATATTTAATTCAGAGTATTTATTTTTTTGTTTTATGTATATTATTAAATTTTAATTTTAATGTAATGTAAAATAATTTTTCATTAATTGTTTTAATTATTTAATGTATGATAATTAAAATTATAAGTTGTATTATTTATAAATATAAACTCTATTAATATAAAAATAGATAATATTTTAAAATTATTAATTTAAATAAGAAGTATTAAATATATTTAAAAATGATGGAAAAGAAGGTAGAGGAGGAGAAATTTGTTGTTTGAATAGTAGAGATTGTTCATTAGTGAGTAATTTTTATCATGGTTGTATAAATAGTAGAATTCGTTCAAAATTAATGTGGTGCTAATGTGGCACGGCCTTGACTGTGATGTTGGGACTACTGTAAATGCCCTTACATACAACATGAAGATGAGATTTTCCTATGACACTGACGTGGCAATGTATCTGTGAAGGTGAGATTTGTTGTGTTCCTATTGGTTTGAACTTATGAGTTTAAGTTGGCACATACTATTTGCTGAACTGATTTTAATAGATTTCTCATGTTTTTCTCCCCAGCAATATGTATATTCTGTATCACTTAAAAATATCGTGCCTCCTAACTCTGATGTCTTGTGCTTCCACATGTAACACGTCCTTCAGGATTGGGAAGCAGAGAAAGTTCAGAGATACTTAGGCAAATTTTGTACAAGGATTAACTGATACTGTTATTCAAAATTTGGTTTTAACTTTCAGAATTTAATTAAAGATGAGTTGGTCAGAGCGGGTGCAAACCCAACGATGCCGTGTAGATATGGCGAAGCCTTCCGAAGATCAATTGTAAGTGGGAAGCACAAAAATGGAGCCTTACACGGTCGTTACTGCACTGATAGTAACAGTGACTTTTGCAGCCGGATTTACTGTCCCAGGTGGCTATGATAACACACAAGGAATGAAGGCATGGCAATTCTGTCAAAGCAAGTAGCATTTACAGCATTTGTGGTCTCAGATTCATTAGCATTGATGTTCTCAATAATTGCCCTGCTTCTACAATTTGCTGCCGTTGAACGCCAAAAGTTTTCAATATTTGAAATATTTTCAGATCTACCTCTTGCTTACATCACATTTTGTATCACATTCTCCATGACATTGATGGTGATAGCATTTCTGACTGGTCTTTACGTTGTGCTGCCTGAGCGATCCATCAGGGCTTATCTGATACTTGTTGGTATCATGGTTTGTCTTCCGATGCCGTTATTCTTGCTGCATTCATTCGTCAGATTTGTGCAAGGTATAAGATCTGATACAAGTTTTATAATTATGATGTACGCTACATTGTTTAAAGCAAGATTGTTCCATCACTGCTGATGCTGATGGGTGATGCAGACGTTAGGAAATCTTCATCCCAGCCATCTTCATCTGCCGCTTATAGTATTGCATGTGCTACTTTGTTTGAAGATGTTGTTTGCTGCATTTTTTTTCTTTTTATGGTTCGTACCAGCTTTCTGTAAATCTGCACCAAGAACATGTTGTATTGTTGATACAAAGATGATTATTAAGTGTATTGAGTGTATTGTTGTAAATGTTGATTTGTTCCGTGTATATTTCCAGACTGGGAAATATTGGAATGGATTAAGCATACTGTTGTCTGAACATTTTGCTCATGCTGTTCAACTTTTTTCGTTATTTTTTCTTCATCAGTTTTCCTTTCTTTCTCTAACGTACATGAATCAAAGAACACTTAGTTAAAAGACTTAATTGGCTTATATTTTGCTGAAATAAAGAAAAGTTGACGAATAAATATAGTAAAAAAAGTATTAAATTATGAACTTGGCCGTGGGGTGAAATTTTGTGGGATGAAAAAAGTAATAGAACCGTCAATTCTCTCTATCTGGTATTTAAAAGTTTCAATTATATTCTCAAATTTGTGAATTTGATTTTAGTTCCTGCTCTAACCAAAATCAGACCAAATCAAGATGTCCAAATATCACAGACCATTTGAAATCCAAAAAGAAATTATGGATATTATAATTGGATGTTCCGATTTTGAATTCTACGTTGCCTATTTATGCATAGGACAGACAAATTTTCTTTCTTTTTAACCAAAAAAAAAAAGCCACCAATTTAGGGCATGTTTGGTCATCATTTTGAAACTCATTTTGTTTTAAAAAATTTTCTAATGTATTTCTTATTCACAATCATTATATCAAAAAATGTAAAACACATTTTTAAATTATAAAACACATTTTGAAACACCGTTCATATAAGCCCTTGTTAATTTGTCATTACAGGTTTACCTCCAATGTTCAAAATGGTCCTAAATTTAGAATCCAAATCTATCTACACTAATAGTTCTTCAAAATCAAAATGGTGAATAAGCAAATGAATGATAAACCGCCATTTGCGCTAGATCAAATATCTTATTTATTTTTCTAAAATAATAAATATCTTTAAAAAATTTCAATTCTATTTTGTTTTATCTAATCCAACCGAACCAACCCATGACTTCTTATATTTAAAATAATTTGTATATCCACCCAAATTGTACTACTGTTCCGTACGTTATTGAAGAAGATCACGATATTCCCTCATTTGGCTAAAGGTCTGTGGGTTTATTAGCCTCTCGACAAATATGAACAAAGAAAACCACATTTGAGCCAATTTAATATCAAGATTTGCTAGTCTTCGTACTATTACTATGAAGCCATATATCACGTGGACTATAGGGTACATATATTCCTTTCTTCATTCCCAAAAATGTTAAATTTTTGTATATATTTTCAATAACATGATTGTATTAATTAATTGTTACTCAAAAATAAAACTACCGTAAATAATTCCAATCATTCCTCAAACTGGTTCTGAAAATCGGTTTGTTTCTCAGCATTTTAAAAGTTTTAATTAAATCCTCATATTTGAAATTTTGATTTTATTTAGCCCTTTGACTAATACATGAATTGATGTATAAAATTCTCATTAAACCCAATTATAACATCCGTAAAATTTTTCCAATTTCATATGATTGTTGAAAAATTGAACCTCTTGATTTAGCCTGAATTTTGGTCTAACGATAACTAAAATCAAATTGCTAAGTTTGAAGAATTAACTTAAATTTTTTGAACAGTAGGGAACAAATTGAATTTCAGTACCAAGTTGAAAGACAATTAAAGTTATTTACTCCAAAATTATTAACTAGTGAATCCTACTACAAAAATGCCAATTCATTTTTTTATCAAATTGACAAACTTCCACACATCATTTTGTAATATCTTAGTTTTTCATTTTCCTCTACCTTTGTCTCTTGTTGAATGGGTCCTTATACGCTAAAGGGTCCTTATATCCCTTGTTGAGCCTGTGCTTTGTGCTCTATTCATCTCTCCCAGTCCAGCGAGATAAGAGTCCCTTTGGATATCTTTGGTAAGGGTTTCGTTGCCCCTTTATAATGGAAATTACAACACAAAAAAAAAAAAAGAAGAAAAAAGGAAAAAAAGAAGAAGATGTACTAATTCAAACTCTTAAAGAAGGCGCATGTGGATGTTTAGGGATTTCAATTATGGTGTATTAATAGTGTGTTGCACTCTAAAATAATGTCATTTTATTAATAATATAAATCAAATAATATTGTTCATTATTTTCTAGTGTAACAATAATATAAATCAAATAATATTGTTCATTATTTTAGAGTGTGATAGACTATTGATACACTATAATTATGATAGAAACTCTAATTATGATATGATTTTTACCATTTGTTTACTTTTAAGCTAGCGTTGTTGGGGCCTTTACTTTAAATATGTTGGGTATTAAAATTTTTAATAATCTTTCAAATATTAACTTCTTATTGGTGTACGCGTTTATGTCATAATCTTTTATTATTGAATTATACAATTATTTTGTAGTGCCAATAAATATGTATAGAATAACTGGAAAAATTTAACTCACAAATGGCCAAATAAAGTAAGGGTGATTGGTGAAAGGGTTACAGAACAGGAAAGAATATTAGATCAGGGTGTTTGGATTAAAGGAATGAAAAAGAAAAGAAAAGTTCGAGTATAGAAGAAGAAAGGACAGTAAAGAAAAGTTCAAAGAGAGTGCGAGAGAAATGAAACCGGAAAAGAGAAAAGAAAAACATGAAGATTGTTGAACCAAAAAAAAAGACACAACAAGAATAACAAGTAAAGGAAAAGGAAAAGGAAGAAAAAGAAGAAAGAGAAAGAAAAGAGAAAACAATGAGGAACGAGATTCCAAATGTAGAAACAAAAGAGATAGGAAAAAAAAACAGAGATTAGAAATATATTCCAATTAAGTTGTGTATTAATTTAATATTTATATACTGGAAATTTGACTTTCTTATCTGCAAATTTAATCAGAAACTCAAAATTTTCAATTGTCTCGCAATCCTTTTTCCTCTATGTTTTCTCATCTGTTATCAACAAGCAAGTTCTGAAGTGAAGAAGTAGTAGTTAATGCAATAAGAGAAGCATAATCTTTGAATTGAATCAATTGTTAAGATGCTTATGAGAAATCCTACTTGTCTAAAAATATGGAAGATAATATTTTTAATCCCTAAAATTTCGAGGTCAATATTTTTAATTTTAATGATTTTATCTTGATAATTTTAGTTTTTAAAATTTATAAAAATATTTAATTATTAAAAATTTGTAGGATAAACCATTTATATTTTATATTCTATATTTTATATTTTGTAAAAAACAAATTTATGGTCAAATAATACAATAAACATTCTCAATAAACTCCAACTAAGTTCCTTTACCTAGTTTGATTGCCAAATTCATCAACCAAGGGTTTTTCTTTTTCTTCAGAATGAGCTTATGTAAAAGGCACTTGGTTGTATTTTTTTATCAAAAATCTTTTCCTAATATAAAACTCTCAAAGTTATTGTAAAGTTATTATACGTTGTTATCTTGCTTAATTTTCCATTAGCTGCACTAAAAGTGATGTATTTATAAATTTTAAACACTGAAAGTGTTGAATTAAAAATATTGATATTCTAAAGTACTATAGGCACCACAAACTAATTCCCCTCCTCTACACCCCCCCCCCCCCCAAAAAAAAAAAGAGACCATTGACAAAGCTATTGGCAAGTTAAGCTATCATTGTAGGTGTTGGTTTCTTAAGGTTATCACATGAGAAACGATTCTATATATCCGTTGTATCATGTAAAATCATATAGTTAAAAATAATTAGGAGTATAATATATAATTTAAGAGAAACAATTTATTTACATAATTGGGTGGGAGGGGGGGTGGGCGCAAAAGAATAAAATCATGTGCTTAATTTGGGCTATAGTAAAAACAAAAATACGAAAGATGCGTACAATATTTTTGCAATCACACACAAGTAGTGAAACATCTTTTAAATTTATTGAGAAATTTGCAAAAATAGCAGCTTGCGGAGGACATTTGCAAACATAGCAGCTCAAAAATTTATTTGTGAAACTAGCATGTCAAGGTATTTGATCTTGTGAAAATACTTAAATACCCCTTTATTTACAAAAGATGAGAACACAAAGGGAATGAAGGCATGGCAGTTCTAGGCAAGAAAGCCGCATTTGCTGCATTCGTTGTTTCAGATTCATGCGCATTGTTCTTCTCAACTGTTGCAGTGCTTTTTCAACTTTTGGATGAGGGATTGAGGGTCACTTTAAGGAAAAGCAGTAATGTCTATGATACTAAATCATTTATTACGGTGGCCATGACATTTCTGGTGATAGCATTTACCACTGGCTTATATGCTATCCTACCGAATGGAGCAATCAAGATTTATATGGTTGTCGTTGGTTCTTTATTTTTTCCAGTATATTGGTACTTGGCTAGAATAACGAATGAACACAAGGAAGAAGAAGATTCGAAATCCACTGTTCGAAGTAAAGTTTTTAATGACATTGAGGATTTCAAATTTCCAATATGTACTGCTTCCTAACTGAATTATATTTATTTTTTTGTTTTTGTCATATCAGTCACTAATCCATTAATTTGACTAACCATATCAGCAATCTACTCTTATAGGGAAAAAAAGATGAAAAATTTTCATTTAGTCAATTACAATTGTAGCAGCTTCAAATGTAAAGTAATAAAATATGAGTTGATATTATGATAAAAGAATTTAGAACAATAATTATATTTCACATGCTCACGAGCATTATATCTAATTTAATCTGATTTTGACCAAAAGATCAAACAATACACAATATCCAAAAATTTGATAGAAAAGTTTCCATGATTATTAAACTAATGATGATACACATAATGAAAAATTTTCATAAAATAAACTAACGATTGACGTGACATTTACGTGATACAAGTCATTAAAAAATAGTCACTTTTATTATTTATTGCTTTTTTGCTATGAAAATGCTAACTTAGTCATCATTAAAATTTATTGAAAATTTTCCCTGTTAATATTATTGCTCATTATTCATTATTGCTCATTATTCAAAGATGTTAAAGAAGTAGCCCCAAAAAAGAGAAAGTGATAGGGATCGTTTACCTGGAGTTATTTAATTTTTTTTCGTATTTTCTTATTTTTTTAGATTTTAAATATATTTTAGGATTTTGTATTTAGAGTGTGCTAAACTAGCAGAATTGTGTTTTAGTATCTTAAATTTAGTAGAATTGTGTTTTAATATCCTAACCATAGTCGAGTTGTATTTTAAGCCTATATAAGGTTGTTTAGGATTTTTTTGACAGGAAATTTATTATTATTATTTTTTCTGAATTGATTTTTTTCAAATATTTCTCTGAACGCTGTGTCAAAAAGCCAATTATATCGAGAAAGAAAGAAGCAACCCCCCACAGAGAATTCAAAAACAAAAGTGAGTTGGAACTTCAGAGGATGAATGAGGTTCAGGGTGTGCCGGATTCACACCTTTTGGAGAATAACATGCCTCAAAGTATGTATGAGAATAAAGCCAATCCCATCATGAAGGAATAAAGGAAGCCAGCAAATCACGTTAAAGATGCAGATGGAAGTCACAAAAAGTTAGGGGGTGCTTGATTGCTTGGTTGAAGAGTTTGCCAGGGAATAGAATGAAAATGAAATGATTCCTAATAGTTAATTGAGACGTACCATATTTTGAATAGTAATTTTATATATAAAAGATGGGGTACTTTCCATTTTTCTCCATTTTGAGAGGTATGAAGGTAATCTATTTACAAATTTCTTTTTCTTAAACCAAAGCAATACTTTGCATACTTAAAAGAAAAATTATTATTATTATTATCATTCCTCGACCACTACAAGAAAATTGGATTTTCCGGACAATTTCCATGGCAAATCCGTTCGGAAACCTAAAGATTTCGACGGTTTTCGTCGGAAAATTTCAACGGATTAATGGCCGCGGAAGGTTCCATTGAAATTCAGCCTTTTCTTGTAGTGGACAAACCAACCAACACAATTATAATGAAAAACCTATTATCATTCTCTACTATTATCATTCATATTCCTCTTTTTGAACCAAGCCCTTATTAACTATAATGTTACTATAATTGCTGTCTATTCTACATAGATCTATATATAACAAAGCACGTTCGCCTCCATAGAATTCTGCCACCTATAAAAATGTGCTTTTATTAAATTAAATCCTTGAAAGATTAATTTTCTTGTTATTTTATATGATGTATTTCTACCCGCATTATTCAAACATATATGGGTGGAGAGAATTGAATTTTTTTAAAAAAATTCGATTCAAGTATTTCTTTTAAATGGTATATTATTAATCTGATCTTCATTTTTTTTTCATTGACTCTCTCTTAGATATAAAGTAATTTTGATCGCTTTCATTATATATTTCTGGTTATCTTTCCAAAAAAAATTTACTCTTCTACTCTTTTTTTTTCCCACATCAGTTCAACTAAAGCATCTAGGCATTGGTAAATTGAATTTTTCATTTACTAATGTATATTTTTTTTTATGACTATGGATTCTTTTTTCTTTGCCCTAAATCAAAATGGAATTCACGTAAGAATGATTC
The DNA here is from genome assembly GCA_020080225.1 of Gynochthodes officinalis. Classification (NCBI taxonomy): domain Eukaryota; kingdom Viridiplantae; phylum Streptophyta; class Magnoliopsida; order Gentianales; family Rubiaceae; genus Gynochthodes; species Gynochthodes officinalis. The sequence goes on from CM034624.1 coordinate 22,196,757, forward strand.
AGTTGTGATATTAAAATATTAGACTTCATCCATTTTTCATTCACATATTGGTCTTTTCTCCCATTTAAATACTTTTGACATATTAATTTATTGAAAAACTGAATTTTAGAATTTTTTCTATTTATATCTTTGTTAAATAATTGAGCGTTTTTCAATTGGAATAGTAATTTATCTTAAGTAAAAATTTCACTTTTTTTTTTTTACTTGTGACTCTGTTCTTCTGTAAAAGAAGCATTGCATTTTTTTTTCCTTTAAAATACAATTGTAATTATCTATGAATTATCTATGAATTATCTATGAATTGATAACAAAAAATATAATCTAATAACTACAATTGTAAGCTACAAACTAGGCAATTTATATATCTTTCCCATTCAACGAATTAATGGGTAAAAAGCTATTTGTTTTAGAATTAAATCTAAAATACCCTTAAACTATTTTAAGTTTGTGATTGCAGCCTTAAATTCGAAATTTAATTATTTTTCCACTTCTTTCTATCAATTTATAGGATATTGCACCAATTCAATTAATTTAGCGAAATAGATGAAGAAATCAAAGTACCACAATAACCTTATATATTAAGAAGTTTTTCAAATAATGCCCATGTTAGTATGAACGTTCTCTCTATATATATTTTTCCTTTTCTGGGTACCGTCTCAAAATGGTGGTAAATTGATTTTTAGGAAAAACAAAAGCGCCGCTAGGAGAAAAAAAGATGAAAAGTGATGCTGGCTATCTTTTTGTAGAGGAGAAGTTTGTGTGGCAATCAGGTGTTTGTAATGAAATTTTTATATTACACTTATTAATAATGATAATATATAACCAAAAATATTAAAAAGTAAAGATAAACATATAAAATTATTCATTTAATTATAAATTAAGTGTATTAAATATAAAATTATATATTTAATTATTTATTAAGTGTGTTGTACTATATAATTTTTTTAAAAAAATTATATCAAATTAAAAGTGAACTCTGTTTTTTAGACGGATGGAGTAATATAGATGGAAGATTGCGAAAAAAAGAAAGTTAGGGAGAATTTTTTAATATTTAGTGATAACTATGATATTCTAATTAATAACTACTAGGTAGAATGATGTTCTTTTATTTAAATTATAAGTAAAAGGATACTATTTTACCGATATGTTATTAGTACACTATAAGTGAAATAAAGATCACATCATTCAAAAAAGTTCGTGTCTCATTAATTATTCCTCAATTTGCGTTTATTGTAAGTAAAGATTTACATGTGTTCACTCCACCATTTAAATTGAAACAAAATTTATCGTGGATTAGCACTTTACTTTCGTTTATATTCCCAAAGTGAGGGACACAATTTTATCTTTGCTTTTAAAGCACGCTTCCAATTTACTGATCATATAATTTTCAATACCATTACATTATAAATTACACTATTAGAATTGGGGGTATTGTTAATTTGTTAGGGTGACGAAGAACATATTATAGTAGTGTAGAATTTCCAGAAAACAGAGTAAAAATGCGTCCCGACTTCTACAGAGCTGCCCAGTCAGGCAGATGGGAAGCTGTCAAAAATTTCTCTCCCGATTTCTACAGTCAGCGAACTGCAAATGGCAACACCATTCTCCACGTACTCGCCCAGTCCTGTGACTCTTCTGCAGATGTTGCAGTCAAACACATCCTGGAAAAAAGACCTGATTTGTCTTTCCAGAAGAATGGACACTTGGAATCCCCACTTATTATTGCCTCAAGAAGAGGGCATTCGCAGGTCGTCCGAGCACTTATTGTCTGCGCCAAGGAAAATGGAGATCACAGGACTAGTGGCACTCAGAGACTGGCAAAAATGCTAGGGGCCTCAGACCAACATGGAAATACTGCGCTCCACGAGGCTGTGGCGAATAATCGGTGCGAGATCGTCAAGATGTTACTTGAAGAAGTTCCCGATTTTTCATACCCAAAAAATGTTGCTGGGAAGAGTCCTTTATATGTGGCGGTTGAAAAAGGAAATCTTGAGATTGTCAAGTTGATTATTTCCGAATCAACTTCCAAATCTTATGGTGGTCCTCGGAAGAAAACCGCCTTGCATGCTGCAGCCATCACGAATTGTCCTGGTAATGTTTCAATATTTCTACGGTTTTTCACTGTTTTGCTGTGGAATATTCAACCAATATAAATTTTGTCGAATCTTCACATCTGTGGTAAGTATGTAGGGCTGCCAAAGATATAGCTAAACAAAAATTCAACCTAAAGTATTTATTACTTCCACCAGTGGGTTGTGCGGCTTTGCCTCAAATAGATTGGGGTTGAACCCACTTTGACTCACTTCAAATTGATTAGGAAAAAAAATTTAATATACGATTGGTTGGTAGTTGAGCCATTGTCAGAAAACTAACCAGCCATCCTTCATCACAATAGGACTACTGGCCACTAGATGGACTCTGGTAAAATCTTGGCAACTTGCCTAGAATCCAACTAGCGGCTAAGGTCTAATTGTTAACCCATTGTCTACTTTTTTTGAAAAAATAATAGTAATAATTTGACCTAATGAAGATGGGATTGATAGAAGTCGAAATTTTCAAATGAAATCATGTGAAAATGAAAATTTAATTATGACTCCAATTTTAAAGTATTGGGGAAAAAAAGTTTGCTATTGTAAAAAGAATCAAGGGAAAGGGAGTGAGACGGATCCCATTTAACAAAAGTGCAAATCCAGTCTTCCAATATGATTTGGACTTTGCTCAACAAACTTCAATGTGATATAATAGCTTCACCGACTCCATTAAATCTATGTAAAAGGTTTTACAATAGTAACATAATTAAGTTTGCCATCTTCTTTATTTATTTATTTTGTTTTCGATTTTCCTCATCAAAAATGGAATTAAAATGCTACTAAAATTATGACTACTGTACAGACTGCATGAAACTGATCTTGAAGGAGATACCTCATATCACGAAGGAGGTCAATGAAATTGGATGGACGGCACTTCATTATGCAGCCAAGTTCAATCATGCAGAGCTGGTAAAACTATTATTGTCGACAGACAATGCCATGGGATATATTGCAGCAAAAGATGACTCCAGGACTGCTCTACATGTGGCTGTAACTCACGGAAATCTAGACGTAATACGAGAGATTTTATTGCACTGTCCAGATTGTTGGGAGCTGATCACTCGTAAACGCCAGAATATTCTTCACCTTGCAGTTGAGAATGAACACAAAGATGTGTTGGAATTCATCTTGCAAAGTTCTTGGGCTTCTGAACTCATCAATAAACAGGATATTAATGGGAACACTCCTCTCCACCTTTATGTTGCTACCAAGAAGTTAGAAGGGTTTAATCTTGTGAATCACCCTTGTGTTGATAGGAATGCCTTCAACTATGGGGGCTTGACTCCACTAGATATGATAATACAGAAGGCTAATAAAGTTTCAGCAAGACAGGTAATGGAATTTGAGTTTGATATATATGTATTACATTATCCACTGAGCCACGGCCATGTTTGTCTTTGTGCATGATCCTCCTCCTTATGGGAACAAGCTGCATGCCCGCCCGTCCCCCGTCGCCCCCCTACCAATTGAAGGTCTTGTAGATAAATCACCCCAAAATAATTACAAAACTATGCATAGATGCAACATTATCCACTATCTAGAGGGTAATGCTCTAGAGAAAATAATGTCATCCGATCTCTCTTTCTGGAAAACGTTGTGTTTCATGATATCTCTCCTTTTTTTTAAAGTAAAATAATTATGATCAATTATTAGTCTTACAAAATGTCAAGGTTTTTTAATCATCTTTATTTCAAATTGAAGTATATCGAAATCCTTGTCCTCTCTTACTCTCAAATAAGACAATGTTTATCAGCAGAACATCTCAGTTGCATGCATTAGGAGTAAATGTCATTGAAACCTGTGATTAGACGCAGCAGACTTTCAACTTGTTTCCATTATATCTTGCAGAACTCGTAAAATTTTTTGCAATTTTTCCATTCAAAAATAAGTTGCTTTTGCAGAAGTCCTTCCAGATGCAGAGAAAATTCAACAATACTTGGTCATATGTAGTGCAGGGATTAACCATTAATATCATTTTTTTTTCGTTCATTCATTTAAGTTCAGAATTCAATCAGAGATGAGTTGGTCAAAGCTGGTGCTACTCCAGGGTTGCTGAGTGGAATCACCAATTCTGACGAAAATGGTGAAAAAGAAAACTTGGAGACTTACATTGTTGCTGCTACACTGATAATAACACTGATGATGTTCTCAATTGCTTCAGTGATTCTACAATTTAGGGCAATAGACAAGAGAAGCTTCTCGCCAAAGTCATGTCTAATCAGTTATAGTAAGTTTTGTATAACACTTGCCATGCCATTGATGGTGATAGCATTTTTGACTGGCCTATATGCAGTGGTACCTGTTGGAGCCCTCAAGATTTATCTGATCGTGGCTTGTGCATGGATTTGTTTTCCACTGCCTTGGTTCTTTATTTTTTCAGTCATATGGTATTATACGGAGCCGAAGGAATCTGTTAGAGAAGTCATGTTTAACTCCATTAATATTGTTTAAGACAAAGTTTCTTAGTTGATTCAGAGTTTATTTCACAAAAATTTTAGACCATAATTAAGAAATAATTCTTCTTTGCTTCATTGGATAGCTACTGTACGGATTCACACAACTGCATAATTTTATTCAAGTACCATATGTAAATTTCAGTTTTCTAAGGCTACTTTCACCATCAAATATATGTAATAACAGTAAATATGTAATTTTCAAGCATAGAATGATGGGCAAATTAGCAACGTTTTCAGGAACGTAGAAGTTCAAGGGATTTTGCCATTAATCCTTCAAAAGATTTACAGTCACCTTAATAGATATTACAAGCTCTTAATATTCACTTGCAACTTAGAATGAACTGGTCAAATTAGAACTCACTTGCAACTCATTTCCGTGCATAAATAATTGTAGTATATAATAAATGGATAATTACTTCCTACTTGCATTTCTTTTTCAAAGAATGAATATAGTAGTCCTTTGGTTGCCAACATTGACATCAAACTGAAACAAGTTCAGTAATGCTACTTAATACTCACTGACTATTGATATGTGCTAACAACTGAATAAAAACAATTTTGATAAGTAATAAATAATTGAAGAGTTCAGATGAATTCATATGATATGGGAGGAGGATAGAAGGTCTGGCATGAGGGTACAATCTTGTTCCAAACCTTACGTTAACAATATATTAACACCAAAGCATCAACTAGGTAGTCATGTTTTCAACATGGAGTTCTGAAAACTTCTTATGGTGCATTAACCAAAAGACATGCTAATTTTGTTAACTTTTTTCCTCAGCAACAGAACTGTTAAAGTCATATCCATGGTAAAAAAATTGAACTTGAAAAATCACAAAACTGAAAATGTTAAGAATGTTGATATATGATATCAGATGCTGAATCAATAATGCTACTCCAAGAAAGCATATTAATTGTAAAGATTCATGGAATTAAACCTTTCTCGAATATCATCTCAGAACAACTCAAAATGCTTCACCAATTTTCCATCCTCTAAATGTTTGAATACACCTCTGGTCTTGACAACAAAAACCAATAAAGCAACAAAACCAACTTTTTCCCTCAGCTTTAATTATATACTTTCTATGTTTCAATTGTCTGCAAAGATTGTAGCATGAGACAACTAGGAAGAAGAACAACCACATTCAAATATCGGTATTAATTTCCTGCCATAGATTCCACTCCGCATAACAACTACAACGGCCATATTCTTTCACTCCAAATTTAGCAGTTATAGAAAGACTTAGGGCTTTTTTTTTTTTTTTCCAAGAAAGGCAGATATTATTAACGATGGAAGTCCAAGGTTAACATGATACATAGAAGGTTTAAAGAAAAACTAGCCTGCAATGGACGGCCCAACTTAGGGCATGTTTGATAAAACTAAATGTTTAAACTTGAATATTCAATACTAAAATCTGAATGCTGGAGTACTTAAATTGCTAAATTTAAATGTTTAAAACTTAATTTTGAATGATTGAACCATAATGCTAAACTAATTAATACTGTTTGATAAACATTTGATATGAGTGGTAAATAACTGAAATTATACCATTTTCCCTTATATTGATTTTTTCATTTATATGTACAAAGATTTACTTTTTAAAAAATTAAGAATCATATATTATTCATGAAAATATGTACAAGATACAATTTATCAAAATTAATATTTAGAACAAAAAATAAAATTAAAAATAAATTAATTGAAATTTATTTAACATTTTTAAGAAAAAAGATAAAAATAATTTTGAAAATATGTGCTATGAGAAAAAGAAAAATAGGAAAGAGAGTCATATAAAAGGGTTACTTATAGCTAAAAAAGAAAATAAATTAGTTTGTCAAATGATCTAACAAAGAGAGTAAATTTGAAACATTTGTTAAAATTTTTACTAATAACATTAAGTAATAAGTAGTAACCTAAATTTTAGTACTTAAATTTTACTAAAGAGATTAAGCAATATTTAACCAATTAAGTGGAGAAAATTTTCCTTACCAAACAGTACAAAAACTAAAATATGTTAATCCATTAATTTTAAATAATAATTGATATTATCAAATAGGCTCTTAGAAGGGTTGGACAACCAAAATGATAGAAATATGAGGCTAAACAACAACAAATAAAAGTACTCAAAAACTAATAGTAAATGGTACAATTAGTCCTTTGAATTGGGACTTTATTTTGATTTAGTCCCTCATATTCAAAAATTTCAATTTAGCCCCTTAATTTATAATTTCAATTCTATTAATTGGTCTTGTTAATGGAATCAAACCAAATAGGACTTTTAATGCCTTTAGTCACATGACTTATGTATACTTAGGGCAAGGGCAGTGGAATAAACCAAAATTAAAAAAAAATAAAATAAATTTCAAGCAATCACTCCAAGCTTTTATTTATTTATTTTTCATGAAATACTCCTAGAAATTCTATTCCGTGTTTTATCATATTAAACTTTGTAACTTTCATAACATGCAATAATTTTTATTAGTTGTCAAAAATATATTCTGAATAGATAAAATTACCTTTTAACCATCTATATTGTAAAATGTCAAAATTAGAAGTGATTTAAATAATTAAAAATATAATTCAAATAAAATATTTATAAATTGTGCAAGTTAATGATTACTTGCATTAAGCCTTATTTGGATTAAATTTATTAGAATGACAAATTAAAACTAAATTTGCAAATAAATAAATTAAATTAAAAATTTTTAAATATAAGAAATTAAATTAAATAAACGTCTCAAATTAAAAGATGAATTACCTATGTACATAAAAATCAATATGTTTAACACAAAATCCGTGTCCCAGTGTGGTCTCAGTAAATATCATACTTCCATTTGAATGGCCAACTTTGCAGTCCACAAATTAGGCAACCTTATGAACACATACAACCCAAAAAAAAATTCTCAGGAACATTACTGAGGGAAGTTTGCTTAAAGCCCAAAAGCTAAACAAGGATGAAATTGCATGAATGGAAGGAAAGTTGGTGAAATCATCTATGAACATGGGGTGCCCATATATGCAGGCACAGCTTTTCAGGCATGTTTCGATCAAGATGAATTAATCAGAAAAGCTTGACAATGCAAAAGAAGTACTGCAATTAAACTGCAAGATTCATCCATAATTGAAACATACTCAATTGACACTCTCTATCCTTGGCTGTTTGTAGTGTACTTGAACTCTTGTGGATGTAATTATTGAGATTCTACTCCACTACCTTAATTATAAGATCCACAGCATATAATAATAATCCAATATATGTGGATTAAAAATATATAATTTACACCTATTACAAAAAAATATATGAGTTTTTGTGTGTCATCAAATAACACTATTCTAAACTTTATAAGACTTTTAATAACTTAGTTGTGCCATATAAAATATAATTTGTGTAATAGAAATTTTGAAACTCTTTGGATATAATTTGTCACCTAAAATTTTATAAGGCGGATTTCAAGTTTTTCAAAAATACAATAACTTTCTGGCATAACTTTATATTAATAATATTTTAAAAAAGAACAAAATGAACTTGGGTTGGCAGAGCTCAAATGAGTCAAAGCTGGACTAATGATTTGCGACTCAACCCTTTGATTACTTTTTTTTTTGACAAGCCAAAAAGGCAATGCATTCTATTCGAAAATGAGAGTAGAGAGTACATAAAGGGGTTAGAAATAATAAAATAGAAAAAGAAAAGAAAAGCATAAATCACTTTCCTATATAGGGAAAAGGCACTCCTAACCAAAGGCTAACATTCTTTACTCAATGATGGCGATTGTGTGAATCTGGACACATCGCTGCCAACACATCGACCACACTGTTGGACTCCCTTGGGACATGATGGCCCTGCCATTGCCTAATTTTCTCCTTTAATACCTCAATATGATTCGAGACATTCTTAAGATGCCAGGGGGCATTGTCAGGGTTCAATAACCAGTGGATTGCGTTAACAGAGTCACTTTCAATTACAAGAACATGAGAGCTCTTCCACTTAGATTCAGAAAACACCCAAAATGCCTCACGAATAGCAAAGAACTCAGCCTGATTTGAATCAAGAATTCCGACGTGTTTGGAGAATACTGCCTTTGTTTTACCCAAATCATCTCTAAGAATACCCCCGATACTAGCCATACCTGGTTTTCCAATTGCTGAGCCATCCACATTAAATTTCATGCTACCTGGTTGAGGGCGAGACTAAGAGGCACTATCCTTCCTGCATCTGTGAACCTGGTTAACCCTTGCGTTGGTCTACGGAGGAAAATTTACGAGATAGTTAAAGCGAAAGGCGTCATTTGGCTTTGAACCAAGTAGCAAACCTGATGAGAATCAGATCCATTAGCTGCAAGAAATCAAATCTCTTATTGTTGAAGGTAATCTGATTCCTGCATAGCCAGATGGACCAAGTAATTGTATAAAATAGCAAAATCCAGGCCTGCCGTCCTTTGAAATCCGGGAAGGACTGCTGCCAGCTACTTAGGAAGGTAGATGGGTCTCGAGCGGATCCAGTAATACCAAATTTCCAAACATCTCGTCCACAACCGACTATACTGCAATTAAAAACAAATCTTGGATGATTCTAGCTCGAGTTGCAAAACGGACAATGAGTTCAGTCTAATAATACCTCTTCTCAGCAGACGACAGAAGCTTTTGGTGAATAAGGGTTGCGGACAAAGATTTCCACTTTAGGTGGGGCAAAACCTTTCCTGCTGAGTTCCAAATAACACTCCCTTGCCCGTGGGGTAGCAATACAAATTTGTAGAAAGAGGAGGTAGAATAAATACCATTAGGGACCCCACGCGGATGATACGATCATTTGAGGTGCGACTAGGTATTGCCCTTGCAGAATATGCAACAAACCCTTCCATGCGAATTTCCCAATCAAGAGTATTTCTACGGAGATCAATCTTCCATACCCATTGACCATTTATCCAATTGCCAAACCTACCACATAACCATCCTTGAAAAGCGGATAAAGCAAAAATGCGAGAAAAGCAAATTTTAGAATCATACCTTCAATCCACTCATCATGCTAGAAAACAATGTTCTCTCCTTCCCGAGCAAAGCCCTCGATCTCCGATGAAACACCTCGTGAAGCACATCGAGAAAGGATTAAGGGAGCCGTAATAGCTTTCAAGACTTGGAGACTAACTGTTGTTGCGGGAATAGGAGAAGACGCTTCTTGTCAAGCTCATACTTTCCACAATAAAGTTTCTCAGCGAATTCACCTCATTACCAAATCTCCATAGCCATTTTGTTAGTAAGCGGAATTTTTAAATGAAAGTCAATCATACCAAAACCACCAAGCCACTTAGGTGCATTAAGCGTATGCAGTCCACATAATGCGATTCTGGCATGATCCGAGCTGAGAAAGCTTCGTACCAATTTGTCCATGTCATTTTTGATTCCACAAGGAAGTTTAAAAACTGTCAAGAAAAAGACCGGTAAACTTGATAAAACAGAATTAATCAGAGTCACTCGACCACCCATAGAAAGGTACCTGGTTTGCCAAGTAGCCAGCTTGACTCTCATTTTATCAAGATAGGCGCTCGGATATTTTGGCCCTTGAGTTGGCCCCCTGAGGAGGCCAAGGTACTTAACTGAAGGTTTCAACCTTGCGGGAGAGGTAGGCAGCGACCCACTCATTTAAGACACCTTCATCCACCCCAACACCAATCAAACTTTATTGAAGTTGATCTTCAAGCCAGACAGCTCAAAGCATCTGAGTTCTTTTACATTCAAAACACCCTCAAGATTCGGTTTGATGAACATAAGAGTATCATCTGTGATAGAGTGTATAATTGCATATTTATTGGATCAATTTCCTTGTGTTTAAGTGATTAAAATGCTTATTTATATGAATATTAAGTGTTTTATTATTGATGGATAGATTGGAGCTTTAGGAAAAATTTAACAAATAAAGCAAAATATTATCTTTCTTAGCAAAGCTTCAAGGTTTCTTTGTGCACATAGTCATCTTCCGGAGTTCATAACTCTTGATGCAGACGTCCAAATGAGATGATTCAAGATGATATGGAAAGCTGAGAAGAGAGCAAAAACTTTCATGAATAAAGTTTTCTCAAATTCCGGAAGAAAAGGGACCAAATCTGGGCAGAAACTTGGGTTCAAGTTCAGTTTTTCAATTTTGGCACTCTGAGTTTTCTAATTGTGCGTGATCAGCCTTATTTTTTCAGCAGCAATTCAACAACAAAATTCTCCAATATTCACACAAGAAAACAAGAGCACAGCACCAAGTTGTCACAAGAAAACAGAATGATAAGGGCACAAAAAGCATATGATGCCAACCTTGCATTTGAGTGAAAGAGAAACATTTGCACATGAAGGCTTGGAGACCAGCTGCCATCTTTTATTTTTCTGAAGAAAGAAGTGCATGAGGACACCAAGAAAGTCCTTCCAAAATGTAGCCTCACATGGGAAAAGAAAGCCAAACAAGAAAAGAAAATCGGAAAAAAAATGCAGACAAAGACAAAAGGAAGCAAGAAGAATTAACCAAAGAAAGAAAGAAGAAAGAGAAAAGAGAGGACCAACAGGAGGCTATTGATTAATTATGAAAAATGGTGAAGAATGTGGGGAGAACCAAGTGGCCACAACCAAATGACTTGAATCCTAGCCTATTAAGGGGCAAGGCTTGGGTATGATCAACCATCCCATTTTTAGGCTTTCTTAGTTCAATAGAGAGAAAAACAAGGTTTGGAGATGAGAAGGAAGAAGAAGGAATGAATTCTCAAGCCACAATTCATCCTTTCATGGAGTGAGCTACGGAAGAAGGCGAAAGCCACGGATGGACAAAAAAGCGTCATTTGATTTTCTTGTATTTTCTTTTAATTATGTTTAGCTAAATTTTTATTTTCCAATCAAGTTTAATTAAGGTTTGATTCCAACAATTGTGAGGTTCCGGTAATTTTATTATTTCTTTTATTCTTGAGTATTTATATATTTTCTATGCTTCATTATATTATTGAATTGACTTGTTAGACAAGAGGCCTATTGTTTGATAGTTGAATTCAATATATAGTCATTTAGAATAATTAATCTTTTGTTGATTGTTCTAATTCAAGTGACAAATAACAACATCGAAAGGTAATCAACGCCTTAGATTGTATGTTATGAAAATATATAATCTAACTTAAATAAACAAGCGTTTAGGGTTTCTTGGTTAGTAATTGGGTCTTTTTGAATCTTAATGCAATTAATAGACATAACTCATGGGACAGATCCGAAGGTTGTGTTTGTTAATTAGAGAAATAACTCATAGGATGGATCAGAGGTTATCGAAAAAGTAAGAAAAGATTGGTTGTTAGAGGGCGGATCTTCAACAACTATAACCAATTTATTCAAGATAAAAGAACCTATCTTTTGAATCAATTATCAATTTGAGGAATCAATACCGAAATGAATTCTTGATTGGAAGCTTCTACTTATTAATTTATCCTCATATATTAAGTTGGTTATTTAATTTGTTTAGTTGTCTTAATTGTTTCTTGTTTAGTTTCATAATACAAAACCCCTTCTTTATTTTATTTTGTTCAAGGAATAAATCTAACTAATCTCTCTGTGGATTCGACCTCTCTTTGCTATCTACAAAGCTTAGCCCATGAAGGATTATTTTTGGTGGTTCCGACACCATCAATCTGCATATTGCAAGTGTGCTAACTTGAAGTTTCCTTGGCCAATAGTTATCCTCAAAAGCGGAGGACTCACCCTTATGAGTAAGAGTCTTTGAAAAGCTTCAAGGGATATTAAATAGTAGGGAGATAAGGGGATGCCCGACAAAGACCTTTTTGATACCGAACTGCTTAGTAGGAGACCCGTTTATCAATCGACATTGAAATGAGGCCAAAGCGCGTATCCAACTCGCCACTTTCTTCCAAAATTCATCTTGATAACAAAGTTCAAGAAGTCCCCAATCAACATTGTCAAATGCTTTCTCAAAGTCACCTTTAACAAAATACCGCCATGTTTCCTAAGGTAGTCCATACGTTGGCAATTAAAAACAATCGGACGATTGCCTATTTTTAGGAAAGCAAGCGATTGCTACCGATCACTTCATCAATCACACTTTTCAAATGAGCCGCTAAGCATTTGGCGTAATTTTATAAATGCTCCTGCACCACTAATAGGCCTATAGTCTTAAATGAAGCTGGATTGTCTATTTTTGGAACCAAGGTGATAAAGAAGCATTAATTGCCTTGTCAAAGTTTCAGACTCAAAAGCCTTCGAGAAAGCCATCACATCATCTTTGTGATCCCAGCGTGGTGTGAAGAAGTTCATGTTGAACCATCCGGCCCGGGCCTTGTTCCCATCGCCGCTTGATAACCTCCCAAACTTGATTCAGAAAGGAACCTAGATTATCCCTTTGAGCATCGAGATGCTTTTAAATTGGCAATTTGAGGTCCAACACACCAACAATGACACCTTATTGTAGAGTTTGCATAATACTTCAATGAATCTTTCAACTCTTTTGGTTGTGACACTCGCCTACCATCAAAGACCAAACTCACGATGAGATTCACCTTCTTCTGATGAAGCTAACGGTGAAAATATTTGGTATTCTATCCATGCTTCTGCCATTTACTTACGGACTTTGCATCCATCTTTCCTCCTGCCGATACAACCCCATAATCCCTCTTGTTCGCAAGCTCAAGCCTTTGTCGCTAGGAATTGATTAGTTGAATCCAACTTTTCCAACCTATCGATCTCCTCTTCCAATCCTCGGATAAAGTTAGGATCTACCTCACCATTCTGGATCTTCCAACGCTTGATGAGGTTTTAGGCTCTTAAGCTTTGACCAAATACCCGCATTATTCCTAGATACACGCACTATCAATCCATTCTTCTGAACCAAATTATTAAAGCCCGTTTCAAGCCGTTGGTTGAAGAACTTGAATAGTCAAGGGCCAGTTAATCTCCCGGTATCTGAAGATGGGATGGTGGTCGACAGAGATCTAGGAGCACTACCGGACCAACGATGAAAATTCAACAAGAAACTGTTGGAAACCAAGAATCTATCTAGTCTACTTCACGGGGAGCCATACGGTTATTTCCAAGTGAATTGACCACCTAACATAGGTAAGTCCAATGCAAATTTTCAATGAAATCATTAAAATCGTTCATGGCTAAAAATTACTGCATGACCACTTCTTTCTTCATCCGTGTAAAATTAAAATCACCTCCAATGCACTACGGTAATTTCCATTTCGCCACTCTATTAACTAACTCAAACCAAAGCTCTTGCTTTCAATATCACAATTTGGAGCATAAACATTACAAAAGCACATTCAAAATTAGAACTTTTCAAGTATCCTCGAATCGGGATGTGTGGCTCCAAGATGACCTCTGCAGTGAAAAAATTCTTCGTTCCATACTGATTAAACCACCCGCACTCCAGGATGAAGGAACCCATTCATAATTGAAGCCATTTCTCTCCATATAAGACCAACAACACGAGCATCAACTCATTTCAATTTAGATTCTTGAAATAGACCAACCCAAAATTTTGCCTCAACACAACTTTTGGACACGTTTTTCTCCCTTGCCCCAAAACCTCTTACATTCCAAGAAAGCAACTTCATTAATCCTCAACCTACACACTAAGTAGCGGCGAATGGAGAGACTTACTACATTACGCCCTTGAGACCCGCCTTTCCCTTTCCAATCTAGCAAAATGGTCCACCATTGCTTCACGATGGAGCTTGAAGACAATTCCCAATTGAGAACTCACCTCCCATGTTGACAGAGCCTCCCTCAAAATATTGTTGTGATAGGCAATATCCTCATCTGAAAGAGTGAAATCAGCTAGCTCTCTAGGTTCCACGCTTGCCGACGATCTGGAGCGAATTGCAGAGTTCTAGCCACTCATTGAGCAAGGTGGGTCGAATTTGTGTGGTGTCCCAATTTTTATATTACTTGCAGAGCCGTCCAGATCTTCAAGAAGCACAAGCTTGAGTGCTCTTTGGCAAGAGCCTTGATCCGGTACGCAATTGATTGGAACCCGCACCAAATGCAAAGTATCCAGTGCCTTTTAGGAAAGCCCACACCCGGCACTTCTAACTCCATTCCAAGAGCAGGCCTATTTTCAAATGCAACTCAATTAGACTTTCTTGCGGATTGGAATGTCCAATAGACACCACTTATTGCTTGGCCCAATTAGGCTCGTTGGTTTGGGACCTTTCCCGGTACCGCATTGGCCCTCATTGTTCAACCGGGATCTCTGGCGTGGTAGAGAGGCTTCATAGAGTAACTGTTTGGAGTGTAGGACCAACTTGAAGCCCATTATCCTAGTCCTTCCAACCCATCTTTCTTAGCCTTTCCCACATAGCATTTCTACCCGGCCCACCTTGCACTAGTCGTCGTAAGCCACTTCTTCGTGCGAGCGTTCACCACTTTCCTGACGGCAATTCGGCTCCCAAACCGCTCCAATTGAGTAAGATCGATTCGATTCTTTGAGCACGCTTTCATCTGCATGCCTACTTTCTATAACCTCTCTTTGCACGTCCCTTCATGCGACAAATGTGGCGGTTTCTCTTCCCATGCCGACACTCTACTCCCGCTTGCTCCAAGGAAAGGCGTCCCTTCTTCCTTTCTTGGGTCAGTTGTCGCAAGACGCTAGACAATAACTCACAACAAATCGGTTTGCACTCATTTTTTTTGCCATTTCCGGAACCCCGTACGCCTCAGGGAGGTAAGTGGTTACTTCTTCGAGTTGGGTAGTTTTAACCGTTGGGTATTGACCAACCGAGTTCGCTTGCATCGTAATAGTTGCTCCTCGCGAAGAATTGGTGCATCACCTCTTCCCGTGCTCGAGATAGCTTTGGACGACAAATCCGCCTAAGTGGTCCAACACCAGCTCCGTTACCGGACGACATCCTGTATAATCGACCATCTTCTCGGGGCCTCCATTTATCGACGAGGCATCCAGTGATGTCTTTCCTTGGCCCGAAGCATTGCCTGCCGTTATGTCTGTAAGAACTTGACAACAATAGGAATCTGGCCAATCCTTCTTCGATCTCCAACCTTATCGCCTCATCATCCAGTAATTTGAAATCGATGAAGCGTAGGTCTTTCCTTTAGTGTTTGGATGTAGATGTCTCTAACCATACCAAAAGCTAAAAATGTCCCACAAAGACGCCCTGGACTCTTTGCTCTCGAGTTGCCCACAAAGATGGAGAAGAAGGAAGATTTCTTGGTTGCCATTCTTTCCGGAAATTGATCGTTTCCTCTGTATTGTTTACCATTGCGATCATAGAGTGTACTGTACCAGCTGCCCTGCGACTGTCTCACCATAGTTTCGGAAGGTGATAGTTTACACTGAACGGTGGAGTTGAACTTAGCCTTATTTTCGAAGACCCAGTTACTGTTCATCAACTCATTAACTTTTTGTTTGTTGCGAAAAATATAAGAACTTTGCTGGATATGGCAGAGGTGGTGGCTTTGGTGGTGGATATGGAGGTGGCCCAGGTAGTGGTTCTAGTAGTGGAGGGGGATACGGCACTAAAGGTGGAAAGGATGGTGGTTATGGTGGAGGAAGTGGCCCTTTGATTACTTTATAAAATAAAAATAAGAAGAAATGAAAAGGGAAAAGAGACAACATGAATTATTAAATTGTTGACAACCACAATATCATCAGCTTGCTGACGTCATACGAGCATTCGCCGAAAGAACGTAAAGATGTGTAACCACATATTTTATTAGATATTTGAACGCCACATCTGATTTTGTGGTTGTAATTAATCAAGAAACTAGAACCATTGATTGCATGATGCTTACTAATTGAGTGACATTTCGTTTTCTTTTTACTTTTTTTTTGGTCTCTTGCGAATAAAAATTTCTTATTACAATAATGCTCTTTGCTCCAAAAAAAAACCAAACAAAAGAAAAAGTTCATATTGGGAGGAAATAATTTATTATAGGTATATCGAACAATATATTTAATATATTATTAAATATATATTATCACATCCCAAAAAGAATTTAGTTTCAAAAATTTATTATTCTAAAAAGATTCATTTTTAGTTTGAAATTTTTATATTCCTTTTACTAATATGAATATAAGTAATCAAATTAAAAATAAGAATAAAAATGTAAAAAAATTTGTTTAATAATATATTAATGTGTTATATTTTGTAATTTAAAAATAATTATATTAAATTAAAATTGAATTTTTTTGAACTGAATGATTGTTTTGTACTCTCTTCGTTTCAAAAAAAAAAAGTATACTTTGATTAAGATATAATTTTTATTAATTATTAAATACAACTCATTTAATGTATTTATAAATATATAATTTTATATTTTTATTTTTATTTTTATTTGAGTATACATAATTTTTTTAGAATAAGAAATTATTATTAGTAAGTATATATATATATATGTGTGTGTGTGTTCCGCACAGAACGGTACCTTACACCAGCGTACAATTTCCATCGAACCATTAAACCAAAAAGAGAGACAGAGAGCGCCAAAGTTCACAAATGAATCCTGAAATTTACAGAGCTGCCATTTCAGGCGACTGGGAAACCATCAAAAATTGTCTACCGATTTCCACACTCTGAAAACACCAAACGGGGACACCATCCTCCATTTGCTCTCCTGATCCCCTGACTCTCCTGCAGCTGCGGTGGAAGAGATTATAGCACGAGACCCCAACCTGAAAATGAGGAGAAATAAACAAGACGAAACCCCACTAGTTATTGCCTCAAGAAGAGGGCACTCTCGCTTCGTTGCAGCACTGATTGATGCTAATAAAAGCTTGGTCCTAATAAGGCACTGGCAATGAAGGTTCAGGGACATGATAGTGCACTCCTTGAAGCTGTTAGGAATAATCGGTACCAAGTAGTGGAGTTGTTGGTTAGAGAAGGTATTCAGTTTTCAAGCATGATGAGCCTGTTTGAGAGAAGTCCTTTATATTTAGCGGCCGAAAAGGGATACAGCGATATTGTGGATTTGATTTTGTCAACTGGCGAACCTCCGTCTTATATTGGTCCTATGTGGAAAACCGCCTTGTACGCCGCCGTATCCCGGAATTCTGCTGGTAATTAGTTTTATTCTTATGGTCTCCGTATATGTGGCGCTGCATGCGTAATGGTAATTTTTAACTTAAATAATGTTTAAGTTTACAATCTTAGTTATTCAAATATCAAAGCGAATTTCATCGTAGAACACATATATAAACTACAAGGGACACAAACTGTTTGAATTCTGATTTCAATTGAAAGACACCTGTGAATCTAAAATTAATAGGGCAGCAAACTTTATCCATTTTTTCCAATAAAATTGTCATGGGTAAGTAGCTTCAGTCGTCCCTTAACTTTGTACGTTAGTTTAATTTAGTTCGTCATATTTAAAAGTTTCAATTTAGTCTCTCAACTTATAAATTCGTTCTAATTAGTCCTTTTAATAGAATCAACCCAAACAAGACTTAATGTATTTAGTCATTGACTTGCACAATTTTAAAATATTTTTTAAAATTTTATTTCTAATTATGTAACTTAGTTCCAATTTTGACATTTTTCAATTTAGATAGTTAAAGAGTAATTTTGTCTATTCATAATATATTTTTGACAATTAATAAAAATTGTTGTATGTTGTGAAA
This sequence comes from Gynochthodes officinalis, assembly GCA_020080225.1. NCBI lineage: Eukaryota > Viridiplantae > Streptophyta > Magnoliopsida > Gentianales > Rubiaceae > Gynochthodes > Gynochthodes officinalis. The sequence goes on from CM034624.1 coordinate 22,214,907, forward strand.
ATTACAAGTTAGAAGTAATAACATACAAAATAAAATTTTTAAGGATATTTTGAGAAATAATAAAAGGTTAAAGTAGTTATTTGCAATTTACTATTTTTATTTTGGTTTCTTCTACCACCTTTTGTCCTAAATATATGTAAGTTATGTGATTGGATGCATAAGTGTGGTTGGCTCGATTTCATTAGAATGACTAATTAGAATTGAAATTGTAAGTTAATAGACCAAAATGAAAATTTTTTAATATTAGGGATCAAATCAAACTAAGTTCTCAAGATGGACTAATTAATTGTACTATTTACCCAATTGTCTTGGAAGAGTACTTACCACAACCACATTAGCAGTTTTAAGGAACATTTGAACCAATAGGATACATGAAACTTGACAAAACACTTTAAAAGAGCCATTATGATTTGGTACTTCTCTTCAAAACCCGACCTAATCTTACACTTTCGATGACCATTTAGTCATTCTTGTGTTTGTTACGGTTATGATTATGAATAGATACTTACTTTCACCTGAAAATTACACACTGCAGAATGCGTGGAAAAGATCCTGAAAAAGTTTCCTAATCTCATCAAGAAGATCGATATAAATGAATGGAATGCACTTCATTATGCTACTCTATTCAGTCACAGGGATTTAGTAAAACTATTATTGTCTAAAGACAACTCCTTGGGGTATGTTCAAACTAAGACAGACGACTTCATGTGTGCCATACATATAGCTGTCAGGAAGGGACATCTGGATGTAGCACCAGAGATTTTATCTCACTGTCCCGATTGTTGGCAGAATGTTACTCATAAGGGCAAGAATATTCTTCACCTTGCAGTTGAGCATGAGCGCCAAGAAATGCTGGAATTCATCTTAGGATCTTATTGGGTTCCTGAACTTATCAATCAGAAAGATGCTGACAGGAACACTCCTCTCCATCTTTATGTTTCTACCAAAACTTAGATGGGCATAACCTTGTCAATCATCCTTGCGTTGATAGGGATGTCACGAACATGGTTGCCGATACTCCATTAGCCATCATCATAGGACAGGAGGCTGATAAGATTACGCCAAGACAGGTAATGGCATGGCATGTCTTTTCCTTCTGCAATTCCAATTTGGCGCCACCATGCATATGTATGGGCATTATCACGCTTTTAACTTGTTAGAAAACTAATCCGCTATGAGTAGATTTGCTCAAGAATTTTATTAGTTGGTCGAGTTTTTGTAAAATCAGTTTGGGAAATGCACACATATGTCGTAGATCTAATATTTTATTCAGACAGCTTATCCATATCTCTATTATGTAAAATAGAAAATTTTATTGGCTGATTTTAATATAATTACTATAAAAATTAAGAATTAAATTGTCTTTTATTATCTTGTAATATTAATATTTAGTAATTGGAAGATTATTAAAGTTTTAGATCTTATAAATTTCTAAAAAGATTTTCTATTTATTAGCCATTAATTTTTAGTAATGTGAATATGGTTTATTTTTAAAACTTTTTCTTGTTTCACAAAAGAGTCTACTTTTAAATTAAAATTCTAAAATATCTTTACTAATAATAATAATCATGTATATTCATAATTAAAAAGTAAAAATAAAAATATAAAATTATGCATTTAATTAGTGCACTAAATATGTTGTGTGTTGTATCTAATAACTAATAAAAAATATAATTAAATCAAAGTAAAAAAATTAAATGGAGCGAATATATGAGTTGATGTTGAATGTAAATTTCAATATAAAAGCAAAAGGAGGGCAAAGCAAACAAGTCTTATGAGACTATTTTCCAAGAAAATTTGGAGGCCTAATTTTACTACTAAAGGCCTATGGCTTATCATTGTTTCACCCGCACACACACACATTTTCTTTTCCAACTCTTTCTAAATCTCACGCACAAATGGACCATTTTCTTTTACAGCCTTATGGCTCTTTACAAAACACTCTTACTATTTACTACACACACCTTCGTTTGGATTGTTTTTATTGGAAAAAAATTATATTGGAATGTGTGAAAATTTTGATGGGTATTTTTAACAGAAAAAGTATTTTGGAGGGAAAAATAAGAGAAATTTTTAAAAAATTATGTGAGAGAAATTTGAATGGAAAATTTTGAATTTTGAATTTTAAATTTTGAAATAAAAATTTATTTGAATATTTTATTTTGTTTGAGAAAAATTAACTTTTTATAAATGAAAAACTTATCCAAACATAGCCTTACTATTTACTACATACAATGAACATACATACATACATACATATATGTATGTTCTCTGTCAATTTATTTGCCTTGTTCTCTGTCACGAACTGGGTCTGCTTGCCAGTTAGGTTAGATTGAAGCAAGATTAAAAAATATTTGGAGCCGAAAACCTATTTTGTTTTCTTTTTGCAATTGCCATTCTCATTTTTATAATCAAGTTTGGCACAAAAACCAATGAAAATGGATGGTTTTGGTTTAGCCAACAAGCATCAACATTTATTGTTTCCTTTGAACTAAAATTTTATTTAAAAGTTCGTCAATATTATCATGTACTTGAATTTTTAAATTTTTTTATCCTGTACAAATCATATACAACATCAGCCCGTAGATGGTCTTCTATTTCACCTTCACACACACAATATTGGACCACATTTGAACTTAGAAAGAATTTTGATTGGTTCTTCACAATCTCTGTTGAACTAATACAAATTAACTTGTTTGTCAAACCAACATTTTTCACTAAAATCCTTAATCTATCCTCGTGAATCCATGACTTAATTTCTAAATTTTCTATGGCACAATCAATTGATTCAACCTCTACAGAAGTGTCCTCGTAAAATTTTCTTTCCTCATCCAACTTCTCTTCTATTCCTAGAGCATCAAGCTCACTAAAATCTTTCTATGTCGTTCGTTTCTTTTTGCTCCTCTAGATAGATGATTTCTGTTTTTAAAAAATTATTTAATCTCAATAAATAATGTAAATACCCCAAAATCTTCAGCCAACTAAAAATCTGTAAATTTTTCTCTATCATAAACAAATTTACCAGTAGTGAAATCAATAGCCCACTCGAAGGCTTATATTGAGGTCCATATCTAGAAACAAAAGACAAATATTTGATCAAAATCAACGCAAGATTTGGAAATAAAATATTCCTTTGTACAAATTTAAAACAATTGATTTTCTCATAATATTAAAAACAGTTTTCTTTCTTTTCTCATTTATCTTAGACAATAGTGAAGTAATTGTCCATTCAATTTGGTTTATGAGATCACAATGTCTAAATTTTTGAGTTAATATCATTTACCTCTCTCGAAATTTTGTAATATAACAATAAGCTACCCATGGTTTAAAAAACAACAACCAACCCCCTTGACTAATAGTCAACTTGGCAAAAAGACAAAAAGCTCGGAGGTTGGTTGTTATTTTTAAACCATGGAGATCATTGTTATATTGGAAAACATGATGAGGATAAATGATATTAATTTTATTAAATTTTTAAAAGACAAAAATTTAATAAAATTATGTAAAATTTTAAATCTTCTTTACCCTCATTAAAATTTTAGACTAATTTGAAGGTTTCACAGATCCTTTTTTTCTTTTCAAAATCACATATAGTATTACATAATATCATTGTAAATACAACTCGTGAGAATTGAACACCTAAAGATGTTTGAACACCTAAATATGGTTGTAAACACATAATATGGTTGTAAATACAACTAGTGATATAGTTTAAAATTTTTTATTAAATTTTTAAAAAGACAAAAATGATGAAATTTAAAGACAAAAATTTAATAAAATTATTTAAACTATATAATAATTTTTTGTCTTTTTGCATTAAAATTTTTAACAAATTTTACATAATTTTATTAAATTTTTGTCTTTAAATTTCATATTTTTGTCTTTTTAAAAATTTAATAAAGTTAATATCATTTACCCCCTCAAAGTTTTGTAATATAACAACCAACCCTCGTGGTTTAAAAAATAACTACTAGAGGTTTTTCATCTTTTTGCCAAGTTGACTATTAGTCAAGGGGGCTAGTTGTTATTTTTCAAATCACGAGAGGCTGATTATTAAATTGCAAAGTCTCGAGAGGGCTAGATGATATTAACTCAATTTTTTTTTCTATCAATGTTAATCATCATTCACTTTGATCGAAACATGTTAGATGCAAAATTTCAAACTTTTTACGATGGATGAAATCTTGACCTATTTTAAAAATTTAACTCAAGTACCCTTTTTACAAAATTACGTCAAATATTAATGTAAAACAATGAAGTGGAACACTCCACGATTAATTAACCAACATTTAATATTGTTGGCTCTTATACCATTTGCTAAAAGTAAATGCCAATATAAAAGCAAAAGGAGGACAAAGCTAACATGCCTTATAGGCTTTATTTTCTCACAAAATTTGGAGGTCTAATTTTACTATTAAAAGGCGTATGGCATTTTATTGTTTCATCCATACCACTCACACACCTTTTCTTTTCTAACTCTTTCTAAATCTAACACACAAATGGACCATTTTCTTTCATCCATTACATACAACATGAAGGTGAGATTTTCGTATGACACTGATGTGGCAATGTATCTATATGAAGGTGAGATTTGTTGTGTTCCAATTGGTTTGAATTTATGAGTTTAAGTTGGCTCATACTATTTGCTGAACTGCTTTTAATTAGATTTCTCATATGTTTTCTCCCCAGCAATATGTATATTCTGTATCACTTAAAAATTGTCGTGCCTCCTAACTCTGATGTCTTGTGCTTCCGCATGTGACACGTCCTTCAGGATTAAAGCAGAGAAAGTTCAGAGATACTTAGGCAAATTTTGTACAAGGATTAACTGATACTGTTATTCAAAATTTGGTTTTAACTATCAGAATTTAATTAAAGATGAGTTGGTCAAAGCGGGTGCAAACCCAACGATGCCGTATAGATATGGCGAAGTCTCCCGAAGATCAATTGTAAGTGGGGAAGCACAAAAAATGGAGCCTTACATGGTTGTTACTACACTGATAGTAACAGTGACTTTTGCAGCCGGATTTACTGTCCCAGGTGGCTATGATAACACAAAAGGGAATGAAGGCGTGGCAGTTCTGTCAAAGCAAGTAGCATTTACAGCATTTGTGGTCTCAGATTCATTAGCATTGATGTTCGCAATAATTGCCCTGCTTCTACAATTTGCTGCCGTTGAACGCAAAAAGATGTCAATATTTGAAATATTTTCAGAACTACCCTTGCTTACATCACATTTTGTATCACATTCTCCATGACATTGATGGTGATAGCATTTCTGACTGGTCTTTACGTTGTGCTGCCTGAGCGATCCATCAGGGCTTATCTGATAGTTGTTGGTATCGTGGTTTGTCTTCCGATGCCGTTATTCTTGCTGCATTCATTCGTCAGATTTGTGAGAGGTATAAGATCTGAAACAAGGTTTTATAATTATGATGTACGCTACATTGTTTAAAGCAAGATTGTTTCATCACTGCTGATGCTGATGGGTGATGCAGACGTTAGGAAATCTTCATCACAGCCATCTTCATCTGCCATATAGTATTGCACGTGCTACTTTGTTTGTCTTTGTTTGAAGATGTTGTTTGCTGCATTTGTTTTCTTTTTATGGTGCGTACCAGCTTTCTGTAAATCTGCACCAAGAACATGTTGTATTGTTGATACAAAGATGATTATTAAGTGTATTGAGTGTATTGTTGTAAATGTTGATATGTTCCGTGTATATTTCAGACTGGGAAATATTGGAATGGATTAAGCATGCTGTTGTCTGAACATTTGCTCATGCTGTTGCATGAATTTTGTCTCTGTTTTTCTACTCTTTTTTCGTTATTTTTTCTTCATCAGTTTTCCTTGCTTTCTCTAACCTACATTAATCAAAGAATACTTAGTCAAAGACTTAATTGGCTTATATTTTGCTGAAATAAAGAAAAGTTGACGAAACTTGGAGTTGATGTCGACGTGGCGGACAGTGTGTATAAGGTTCATTTAGTCAAATTTCCTCTTGGCAGAATCATGAGTGCGGTTTTATGAGTTCAAATATCCTTCCTAATATGCATTTAGTGAATTATTCCACAAGAGCTCATTACGCGAGCACTTTACATTAAAGTTCATAACAAAAGAAAAGTTGATGAATAAATATAGTAATACAAATAAATATATTAAAACAAAAGTATTAAATTATGAAATTGGCCGTGGGGTGATATTTTTGGGATGAAAAAAGTAATAGAACCGTCAATTCCTCTATCTGGTATTTAAAAGTTTCAATCATATTCTCAAATTTATTAATTTGATTTTAGTTCCTCCTCTAACCAAAATGAGACCAAATCAAGATGTCCACATCTCACAGACCATTTGAAATCCAAAAAGAAATTATGGATATTATAATTGGATGTTCCGATTTTGAATTCTACGTTGCCTACTTATGCATAGGACATACAAATTTTCTTTCTTTCTTTTTTTAACAAAAAGAAAAAAGGCCACCACATTTAGGGGCATGTTTGCTCATCATTTTGAAACTCATTTGTCTTAAAAATTTTTTAATATATTTTCTATCTCATAATCACTATATCAAAAAAATATAAAAACACATTTTTAAATTACAAAACGCATTTTGAAATACTGCTCATGTAAGCCCTTGTTAATTTGTCATTACAAAGCTTACCTCAATGTTCAAAATAGTCCTAAATTTAGAATCTAAATCTATCTACACTAATAGTTCTTCAAAATCAAAACGGTGAATAAGCAAATGAATAGACCGCCATTTGCGCTAGATCAAAATATCTCTGCGTTTTGTACAGATCATTTTTATTTGTAAATAAGAAAATTCTTCAACAAAACAAACTATTCAAATACATTTTTATTTCAAAATTTAGAATTCAAATTTTCCCACTCAAATTCCTCTCACATAATTTTTAAAAATCTTTTTCTTATTTTTCCCTCCAAAATACTTTTTTATCAACAAATATCCATCAAAATTTTTATACATTCTAATATAACTTTTCTGTTACAAATAAAAATACATTATCCAAATGGACCTATCTATCTTTCTTAAAAATAAATATCTTTTAAAAAATTCAATTATATTTTGTTTTATCTAACCGAACCAACCCCGACTTCTTATATTTAAAATAATTTGTATATCCACCCAAATGATATATACTACTGTTCCGTACGTTATTGAAGAAGATCATGATACTCCCTCATTTGGCTAAAGGTCTGCAGTTTATTAGCCTCTCGACAAGTATGAACAAAGAAAACCACATTTGAGCCAATTTAATATGAAGATTTGCTTGTCTACGTACTATTACTATGAAGCCATATATCACGTGGACTATAGGGGACAGATAGTCCTTTCTTCATTCCCAAAAATGTTAAATTTATGTATATATTTTCAATAATATGATTGTATTAATTAATTGTTACTCAAAAATAAAACTAACCGCAAATAATTCCAATCATCTCTCAAACTGGTTCTGAAAATCAGTTTGTTTCTCAACATTTAAAAGTTTTAATTAAATACTTATATTCGACTATTTGATTTTACTTAGCCCTTTGATTTAATTCATGAATTGATCTATAAAATTCTCATTAAACCCAATTATAACATCCGTAAAATTTTTCCAATTTCATATGATTGTTGAAAAATTGAACCTTTTGATTTAGCCTGAATTTTGGTCTAACGATAACTAAAATCAAATTGCTAAGTTTGAAGAATTAACTTAAATTTTTGAACACTAGGGAACGAATTGAATTTCAGTACCAAGTTGAAAGACAATTCATGTTATTTATCAATACTATTTAACTAATGCCAATTCATTTTTATCAAATTGACAAACTTCAGCACATCTTAGTTTTTCGTTTTCCTCTACCTATGTCTCTTGTTGGATGGGTCCTTATGCTCCATCCATCTATATATATCCTTTGTTGAACCAGTGCTTTGTGCTCTATTCATCTCCTAGTTGAGCGAGATAAGAGTCCCTTTGGATATCTTTAGCAAGGGTTTCGTTGCCCCATTATAATGAAAATTACAACACAAAAACTAAAAAAAAAAAATGAAGAAGAAGATGTACTAATTAATTCAAACTCTTATAGAAGGCGCATAAGCATGTTTAGGGATCGCTTGGATTTCCATTTCAATTATGGTGTATTAATAATGTGTTACCCTCTAAAATAACATCATTTTATTAACAATATAAATGAAATAATATTGTTCATTATTTTAGAGCGTGACAGACCATTGATACACTATAGTTACGATAGAAACTCTAATTCCGATAATGATGTTTAGCATTTGTTTGCTTTTAAGCTAGCGTTGTTGAGCCTTTGCATTAAATACGATGGGTATTAAAATTTTAATAATCTTTCAAATATTAACTTCTTATTGGTGTACGCGTCTATGTCATAATCTTTATTATTGAATTATACAATTATTTTATAGTGCCAATAAAGAAGTTGGTGTTTGGATTAAAGGAATGAAAAATAAAGAAACGTTTGAGTATAGAAGAAGAAAGAGAGTAAAGAAAAAATCCAAAGAGAGAGCAGAGAAATGAAACCGGAAAAGAGAAAAGAAAAAACATGAAGATTGTTGGAAAAAAAAAAGACACAGCAAGAATAACAAGTAAGGAAAAGGAAAGAAAGGAAAAACAGGAAAGAGAAAGAAAAAGAGAAGACAACGATAAGAACGAGATTCAAAATGTAGAAACAAAAGAGATAGGAAAAAAAGAAGAACAAAGATTAGAAATATATTCCAATTAAGTTGTGTATTATTTTATATTATTTACTGGAAATTTGACTTTCTTAGCTGCAAATTTAATCAAGCACAAAATTACTAATTGTCTCGCAATCCATTTTCCTCTATGTTTTCTCATCTATTATCAACAAGCAAGTTGTGAAGTGAAGAAGTAGTAGTAATAGTAGTAGTTAATGCAATAAGAGAAGCATAATCTTTGAATCAATTGTTAAGATGCTTATGAGAAATCCTACTTGTCCAAAGCAAATAGGAAGATAATATTTTTAATCCCTAAAATTTAGAGGTCAATATTTTTAATTTTATTGATTTTATCTTGATAATTTTAGTTTTAAAATTTATAAAATATTTAATTATAAAACATAAGTAGGAGAAACCAGGTATGATGACTTTTCCATTATTCTAAATTTTATATTTTGTAAAAAAAAAATTTATAATCAAATAATATAATAAATATTTCTCAATAAACTCAACTAAGTCCTTTAACCTGATTTGAATGCCAAATTCATCAACCGACAATACATGAAAATGGTTTTAATGACCAAAGGCAATGATAATGATTTTTAGTCACCAAAAGTAGCCTTTATTAACTCGGAAAATGTAGTCATAAAGAGTTATTGCAAATATATTCATTGTTGACAACGTGAAAAAGTGATCACTAAATGATGTCCTTTAATAACGAAAGCGTAAGTTGTCACCAATTCACACCAATTGTTATGGTGCAAAAAGATCGCCAAAAGTTGACCACATATATTGATAAGTATTGGTGATGACGACTCCACTTGTCACGAAAAATTACAAAATATGTTTTGTGACAAAAAGTAGTCACATTACAAAAAAATTGGTTTTTAGTGACAAGTCAAAAGTGGTCACTAAATATATAATAGTCACACAAATGAGATTTAGTGGCCAAAATCCGTGGTCACATACACGGGTGGTTTGCAAAGCTCGGTTAGTAAAACACGTTGGTAACATCAATTGGTGGTCATTAATTATCACCAGTGGTAGACAAAAATGGTCACACTCTGTTGGCGCATATAGTAGTCACCAAACATAATTTTTTGTTCTTGATAATACAAGATGATTACAAAAATAGTGATTGGTGACCACTTTTGGTCACCTCATATGGTGGTCAAGAAATATAAGAAAGCTAACACCATTTGTGACCACTTAAAGTCATCTCAAGAATTAGAACAAATAACAATAATTAGTAACGAAATATTATTATCATGTATTGTCATATAGACAACTATTAGTGACTACATTATTTTCTTACCAATTTGCCATTAAATTTATTATTTGGAATTAATTGTACATAAAGTATTGAACAATAGGGAGAGTGGAGGGAATAAAACTAACATATCTCTACAAAATATGACCATTATATCATTTACATTTACCAAAAGAGTTAGGACAATATCAACCTAATGATGTACAAAAGAAAAGCACAAGCATCCAAAGTTAATGCACCAAACAAAAACAACATTTCTTATCCTACAAAAGTACACAACTAAAGTTTAGTAAAGCATATCCATTTATCTAAGGCAATTCATATACAAACCACTTTGTCTCCCTTTTCCTCAAAATTCTGTAGAGCTTTAGCTTTATAGCAATCGATGGAAATTCAATCCCCGCCTATCCATTTATCTAAAGCACCATATACGACCTCTTTTTCATTTGAAGTCTAAGAATCTGCAAAAGTGAGAAGATTTTCTTAAAACAACACAATGTGATGAAAGCCAAATGATTAAATCCAATAAAGCTACTATATATGTGAGGAAATTATCTCCAATTAAACACCATCAAAAGTATTCATCCTTTAGTTGTCAAAACTAGAGAATGGACT